>PISX010011905.1:0-62992 GCA_004024625.1 Mellivora capensis | reverse complement strand
TTTTTTAAATTCCCATTGATCATGGCTGCTATATATGAAAGTAATGGACTTTGCACATTAACCATATAACCTGTGACCTTGCTATTTGTTTATTAGTTCAAGAGGGCAATTTTTATTTTTGTAAATTCTTTAGAGTGTTTTACATAGGTGGTCATGGCATTTGAATAAGGATAATATTCCTATGAAGCATAGTCTGTCAGCTAAGTACCAGATATCTAAATCTCTGGTTGGCTAAAGTCAAAGACCATGGGAGGCTAATAGTTCTAGACATTGTACTTCAGTCTCGTTAGGTGAGGTTTAAAGTGTAAAAGCTTCTTATTTTGAGCTTTAAGGTTTTGAGAAGAAATCAATTTGGTCTTAAAGCTCTAGTGTGCACTTGAATCAACATAAAGAATTACAGGTAAAATACCACATGAGTGAACAAAAAATCATGGCTCCCTTTTTTAGTTCTGCTATCCAAAGTACAGGGCATCCTGTCTCACAAATTTTAGTCTTTCTAGGAAAAATGGTGGACAATCCAAACTTACCTTCTATAAATAAGTGCATTAGATATTGAGTGAAGCCGAAATACAGGGGAAAAAAAATCTAAGAATTGCTAAGACCTAATATGAAGTGTCACATAAATTGTAAGTGTCATCTTTATTGTTACTTGGAAAGAAAAGGTTATTATTAGGAGACATTCTTCAAAATTTGACCAAATAAATACCAGAGCTGAGTTAATAGACAGAAATGAAATGAAATCTGATGTGTAGACTAATTACTCTTTTCTAATATAAGTAACAGCCAACTGGTAGGTCATAAATAGAATTAGTCTAGCAAAGAAACAAGATAACCAGAGAAGAACAAGGGCCAGTATCAGCCTTTGGGAATAAACATATTTAAGAACTAGAGAATAATTAACACATTATAAACTATTCTTCAGATCAAGGGTTTAAATAAAAATACTTTTAAAAAAATTATATTTTTATTCCTTTTATTTTTAAAATTAGAGTTATTGGTAAAGTCAAATGACAAAAAGCGTTGTTTTTCTTCTATTTTTACTTCAGTAGCAATACAATTGATAAGAGAGATCAAAATGACTTCAACACAACTTTTATATGCAAAAACGTTTTCATGGCTGTTGGGTCCTGTAGCCAGATAAAGGATGTGAATATGTTAGTTATGTTGGATAGAGAAACTATAGAGATGGAAGAGAGTGATTAAAAGATTTCTCTGAAAGGTATTGCTGAGCTGTGTCTTTACTCCTTGGGTAGGTAAAGATGAGTATGAGTAGGTGTACTGTGCAAGCCTTGTGATAGGGGTGCCTATGTGACACATTAGAAAAATATGAAATATGATTTCCATAGTTGGCATATTGAGAAGACTGGCAAGAAAGAAAACCAATGTTGTCTATGGCCACAGTATAGAGGTAACTGCTCTGTGATTAGCCTTTTAAACAAGATTTAAGATTGATGAATAGGTTGGATCAAACATTTTAATTTCTCGAGTGGGATTGTATTTGCAACCAGTTGAAAATATGCATGTTTATTACCTAAAAGACAATAGAGAAGTCATAAGCCTCTTGGAGTTTTTATCCAATTACAGGTGAAGATTGCTCCATAAGAATAACTTTTTAAAAAATGTCTTGTTCACGTTCCTTTTCTTTTTTTTTTTTTTAAGATTTTATTTATTTGACAGAGAGAGAAAGATAAGAGTACAAGCAGGTGGAATGGCAGAGGTAGAGGGAGAAACAGACTCCCCACTAAGCATGGAGCCTGATGCCAGGGCTCAATCCCAGTAGCCTGGGATCATAACCTGAGCCGAAGGCAGACACTTCACTGACAGAGCCACCCAGGCGCCCTTGTTTTCATATATTTTTTTTAATTTTATTTAAATTCCAGTGTAGTTAGTATACAGTATTATATTAGTTTTGGGTGTACAATATAGGTATTCAGCAATTCCTACTACTACAATACTATTAAGTGCTATGAAGATAAGTGTATTCTTTTTTTTTAAGATTTTATTTATTTATTTGACAGAGAGAGATCACAAGTAGGCAGAGAGGCAGGCAGAGAGAGAGGGGAAGCAGGCTCCCTGCTGAGCAGAGAGCCCAACGTGGGACTCGATCCCAGGACCCTGGGATCATGACCCGAGCCGAAAGCAGAGGCTTTAACCCACTGAGCCACCCAGATGCCCAGATTAGTGTATTCTTAATGCTCTTCACCTATTTCACCCATCCCCCCAACCACGTCCCCACTGGTAACTATCTGTTTGTACTGTATTTGCAAATGACATGCCCAATAAAGGGTTAGTATCCAAAATATATAAAGAACTTATACAACTCAAACCCAAAACAAACAAATGGTCCAATTGAAAAATGGGCAGAAGAAATGAATAGACATTTCTCCAAAGACAACATACAGATCGTCCATAAGAATGACTTGTAAAAGGCAGTGGGCGACAAAATTAGTTTAAAAAATAAATGTATGAGATCTTTCTTTCTCTCTTTCTTCTTTCTATCATTCCTTCCTTTCTTCCCTTGTTTTACATCCCTGTTCAAAATAAAGTTATAAACATTTGTTGGAAGCATGTATACAAATTTCATAATTTAAGTCAATTAAATAAAAATCAAGTTTTATTTTTCAATTGACATCATAATTTTGAAGATGTCTTGCTACTTTGCATGATTTAGCTCTAAGGTGATGATCCCCTTTACCCAAAAATGTGTTATTAAGATATGATACAGGAATTTATTTGTTTACCTACTAGAAGCAATAAAAAGCAGTGATGGAAATAGATTCTCCTCACACACATGAAAAAAATTGATTAACATTGGAACTATATCTTCATCTTAGAGTCTATAGTAGCCTAGGAATGATAAACACAATCACTCATATTGTAGACACTAAGAATTTCACAAATGCTCCAAAGACTGAGAGTCCCTCTATAATTAGAGAAAGATAAAATGGTGATGATTCATGAGGACTGACATAATAAATGAGAGAACAAAAAGAATGAAACGGACCATTCAATAACAAGTAATTCTAAAGAAGGATAAAATAACAGCAGGACAATGTTAAAATAAAAGCCCTTCTATTGAGAACGATTTTTTAAAAAATTTATTTATTTATTTATTTATTTATTTATTTATTTATTTATGTGAGAGATGGAGAGAGAATGGAGGGCAGGGGCAGAGGAAGAGGGAGAGGGAATCTCAAGCAGACCTTCCGCTGAGCAAGGAGCCTGATCCCATAACCCTAAGATAATAACCTGAGATAAAATCAAGAGTTGGCTACTTAACCAACTGAGTCATCCAGGTGTCTCTAATTTTTTAAAGGTATCTGTATGATAACTGGAAAGAAGAAAATAATGAAAGATAAATGGAAACAGTGGCATGGTACTTATAATAAATATTTTCAGGAACACAAGCTAGGAATGTGGCCAAATTCACAGAGGATGGCACCAGGAACTTAAATGACATGAGGAAAAAAAATCCTTATTTTTTCATTGCATGTCCTCAGTCTCTGTTCTTATATCCACCAGCTTTCTCTGTTTCTCAGTCCTCAAGATAAAGTAAAAAGTATGGCCACCATCAGCTTTCAATTTTACATATTATACGTATAGCTGCATTGTGAGAGATGAATTTTTCTCTTCAAACCAATTCCAGGTTCTCAGAGAAGGGATTCTGATTAGGCCACTGGTGTTGGACATACAAAGTTTGACCAAGCAACTGTAGATGAATGAATATGATTATGATGACTGAAAGCATGGTGGTTGTGAATCCCAGTGTGAACTTGGTGTCCACAAGAGGTGGAGCAGGCATTAGGGAAGGGGAGATGTGACCTGCGGAGACTATCCAATAGTGCCACAGCCAGTTGAGAAAACATGTTTGTCATACATATAGTCACCTTATAAGGGAAAGTTAACCCTCTCTGACTCCTCTGACTCTTCTCACCGTATGTTTTCTGAGAGGGCTGCCTTACCTTCCTGATTACTGTTCATTGGATTATATTTGAGATCCTGACTCAAAGGCTGCTGTCCACCTAATCAGGAATGATGTTAATTAGTTATGCCAAGCTGATTCTTCTGCTCAAGATCTCTCTCTCTCTCTCTTTTTTTTTTTTGCCCCAAAGAGATGATAGCAATAAAAATAATCAGTGACCATAACTTTTTAAAAAACTCGCATGACAACTCCATAAGAATGGAGTGGACGAAATCTGCAGTAATAACATTTGTTGTGAGCTGACAATGGGACCTGGCCATCCAGAAAATGAATGCGAATCTAGAGTACATCATTTGATACAAACCCAGCATAGTTTTCAGAAGATAAAACATGATGCCATTGAATGTGCCACACGTCAGAAGACATTGGAGCATGGTGTAAGTTCTGAGCACAATGTCATAAAAGGGATTTAATAAATGGAAGCATGATTAAAATGATGTGATTTGAATAATAAAAGCTTCTAAAAATGTGCCATTTGAGGCATTTTGAAAAGAATTTAAGAAGGTTAGCCTGGAATAAAACGTTTGACAGGGGATGGAGAATATACTCACTGTCTTTATAAACTTAAAGACCTCTCAGGTGGAAGAGAAAGAAATATTATTTTGAGTAACTATGTAGGGCAGAACCAAGAACAATAAATATAAATGGAAACATTTCTACTTTCAGTGTTCTATGATCATGTGTAATAGCGGCTTTTTAACAAAGTAGTGGGCCACTTTAAATCGTGATCTCTCTCTATGTGGATGAGAGGCAAAATGACCATCTTTGTGAATGTTGTACAAGACTGATATGTTTTAAAGTACCTTTTGATTGTAGTTAGGATCAAGCAGTAAAGAGAAAGAGCTGCTGAGAGCCCAGAGAGAACCACCAGTGGTGGTGTGGACTGCGCTGCTATCAGAGGGAGAAAGGTTGTATGTGACCTCCCTTTACGACAAGGAAGAAGAATCTTGTCCTCAGGCTGCACACTGGGAAAGCTATAACCTTAGCAAAATCCTTTAATTTCCCAATTTCTCAAGTTCTTTACTTTAGATTAAGAGAATGGGACTAGGTGTTTTTAAAATCCTTTTTGCTTTTAAATTTTTTTAAACACAATCTCTTTATGTTGCAGCTACTGCAAAATAATAAAAACCTTAGCATCCTCATGTTAGCAGGCTGTGCATTCATTAACACACTTACAAAGCCCTTATGGCTAAGCACTCTGTCAGTACATTCTCCTTGTATTTTGAAGCTCTGCTTGGGAAACTGAGCTGTTATAAAATAAATAGAGCTATATCATAATATATCATAATAAAGTAGAGCTATATCATATCTATGGAACTGTTTTTCACAATTCAGTATAGTGTATCTGTAAGGGACTTTTGTAAGCATGTGTTTTAAATCTTTCATATAATAAATGTAAAAAACCAGGGTGTGAAACATAGTCTGACATCAAAAGAAGATTAAGGATTTCATTTTAGAGGCATTTAAGACTGACCTGAAAATAGAGCTTTTCTAGGAATAAGCAGAAAACATCCTGCTCTTACCCAGAATACTGCTTCTTATCAGCAATGTCTGTCCACATTAAGCCCATAATGTTTGCGTGTAGTAGAATCATGTTCACTGATATTCAATCCTTTACTTCTTTTGAGGCTCGGGGAAGGCCACATGTCCCACAACTTTTGCAGGGACAGTGACGCTTCACTTTTGGTTTGAGGCAATGAAATCCTGAGTGACTTTGCAGTTCTTCCTTCCCTGAAGGGAAGACAAGCATGAAATTATCATTTTGCTTTTGTTTATTTAATAGGCAATTAATAAATGACAATTTCTGTTAGGTTTCAGCCACATTGAAATGCAGTATTTCCATTTTAGCTTGTTGGCACATTTCCAGAAAATTGTCACTATACAAAAATTCCTATGCTTTTCATATGAGTAGTAATGTGCTCACATCATTTAATGTTTCTTTTATAGCAAGAAATTAACCGAGGAACAGGGACTAAGCAATTAATGCTGCCTTAATAAAAAGGCAGTTTAGATTATACTAACTAACTGGAAAATTGAAGGCCTGAACAGGTTTATATAAATCCTTACTCTTCTAAAGTCCACAACGATGTCTAACATCCCTATGACTTTTGCATCTGAGCAAATATACTTGTTTACATGATATGGATTTTCCGTCCTTTACTTGCTGCTTCAACCCATGTTTTTCTCTCACATCGCCGCCATTTTCACTTGTGGTATTTTGGACAAAGAAAGTAATGTAATGTAAATGTCATATATCATTTCTGGATTTTCAGAGCTACTGTGTGATTTACTTCCCCATCTTTTTTATTGCTTTGACAATTTTAGAACCATATGTCAAGGTGGAGCCTCCATCAGTGTGGGTTCCTGTAAGACTAAGAATAGCACACCCTGCCTACAATGGATTAGACATGATACGTGAACAAAAAATACACATTAATTGCTATAAACCACTAAGATTTTGGAGTCATTGGTTACCACAGCATAGCCTAGACCATCCTAAACAACTTTTCCAGATATATTCAGATACAGTAGACCACTCTTTAGGTAAAGCTACCTAATCTAACTCTTCCATTTTTTTTTTTTCTTTCCCAACAAGATTGTAGCCTCTGAGAAAATAGGGACTCTATCTTTTCCTTCCTAATACTTCAGGAGTGCTCAGTGAAAAGCTTAACACTTTGTACATGACCTTTGTATTACGATTATTAAACTGAATGATATTTACAGCTGAGTGGCTACAGCTCTGGGTATACTAAGTGATTCTAAAGATAAATGGCAAATTTGATCATGAAAAGTAAGAACCATTAAAAGAGAAATACCTGTTAGTAGAAGAAGGGAATCATCAGTTGAGAGAATTTTTGTTTGTGTTGTGCAAGTCTAGAGTTAGCATGTTGGGAGAGTAAAGGCTATATATAATTCCAGGAGTTAGTCGATCCCAGTGGAAGAGTTTCAGATGCTCATGAAAACAGGAATGGCTAAACTAGAGCACATGAAAAAATGACAAGGGTTTTGAAATGGATATCTTTAGGGAGAGTAAGAAGAAATCCTACAATACACATATATACACACACCATCATCATAAAAATAACTAAAAAACATCATATCTAAATTACAACACAGTAATAGTTGCTTTGAGAAGTTCACCTATTGAAAGCTCTGAGGAAAGTGTCATTGAAATTGTGTTTGATAAAAGTCTCAATGACAACTTAAATGTTTTGCTCAAGTTATGTTTCATATTAAACATAGTTTCACAGTTTTGCTCAGGATACATTTGACATTGAGACCCTGAGATAAGGGCAGTTGGGTGACTCAGTCCATTCGGCATCTGCCTTCAACTGAGGTCATGATCCTGGAGTCCCAGAATTGAGTCCCACGTCGGGCTCTCTGCTCAGCGGGCAGTCTATTTTTCCTTCTCACCCTCCCTCCTCTCGTGCTTTCTCTCTCTCCCACTCTCTCAAATAAATAAACGAAATCTAAAAAAAAAAGAAAAAGAAAAAGGAAAACCTGAAATAATACTTATACTTATTGCCACTCTGTGGCTGGAATCTGCAAGCTCCAGAGGTAGATGACAAGAACTGACCATGAAACTGTGGAAACATGTTTGTTCTAATGCAGTCCACCCAAAATGTATCAGAGTCTTCCAAAACATATAGTCATCTCTGGGGTATTTCCATAGATCAGAAGAAGTCTTCTTAAGCTTAAGTCATGAAGATACTAAATGAAACAGTAAAACTAATTCAGTTCAAAAACAAACATTTGGATACCGAGTATTCAAAAATGGACAACACGTGGGCATTATCTTTGAGGAGCTCAAAATCGGGTCAGGAACAGAAAGACCACAGTGTAATACATGCTCTACTGAGGATGGTTGTTTAATACTATGAATGCAGAGATGTGGGAACAGATAGGTATGGTTACAAGGTGGGATGAAAAGAAGAGATCGTAATGGACAAAACAAGGCTCTGTGCTATCAGTTCATTGCCCAACAATTGAATGCACAACTCTTAGATTCCCATTGTACTCATAATTAAAATCAGTAATCTGAAAATTGTGACACAAGAATAAAAAATATACTGTTGCCGTAGTGCAGTTTTCTGTCAAGGATGATATGATCTCAGACATGCCTAATACCAAAATGGGATTATACAATTTCAGGGCTCTTTTAAGAGTGTACAATTTAGAATAAAATATATCTTCTGGAGAAAATGATACCACATTGCATATTTGGCTACAAGAGAAAAAAAACCTAGAGGCTATTTTGGGGGAAAAATGATGGGCTGGAATTTGTTTTACTCAAGGAAATACAAAATGTCTTCATAGTCCATCAGGATTGAAGAGATAAACTGTGTATGACTACAACCATTTACTTATGTATTTGAAATATTAGGTATAAAAATTAGTAAATATGAGTTGAAGATGCGAACAGTAAGTTGCAGCCTATGAATTTGGAAATGAGGAAAATCAACTTTTTTCCTTAAAAGATAAAAGGATGACATAAAATAACAAACATTACCAAAAGAGAAAATGGTTTCGATCATTGGGCCCACTCTATGGATGAGAGGTACATGAACATATCCAAGTGAAAGGATAGGACAAGGAGACAATTGCCAAGCAAGAATGGTCCAAGGAACAACCGAAGTAGTATGTGGGTTGTGCAGGTCTGTTGTCATTATGGGGAGTTAGGCAGGAAGACACTGTGCTGTTCAGCGTTCAGAATAGGCAAGAATTCAAATGTACAAGTGGCCCTCTTTATTCTTGTTCCACACGCACCAAAAAACGCTTTTAATTTGACTTCACAATAGCTGCCTATAAAAAGAGAGTCTCAATCAAGTCAGTATGAGGCAGTCAGAGTTCTTGACAGTTATATTTCTCTTTGTAAAGTCATATGTCATCTTTTTAAAAATTCTTCAAGATTATTTCCTATTTCATGTATGCTAGCTTCAAGGCAGTTACAGTTCAATGATAAACACAGAAGACAACTTATAACTTATGCTTCTTAAAAAATAGTAACATTTCTTTATCATTTGGCCAGAAAAGTCACAAAAGTGGCAAACTGACAGCCACCTAAAAGAAACGGCAACCCATTCTGATATCCCTTGTGTTAACTAGAGGGACAGGGAGAAAATGGTCTAGTAGTAAAGAGGCACTTTACCTAGGAAAGAGTAAACAAGACATTAAAGCTATTGATTCTTACTTTGATGCCTCTCCCAGAAGTAGGTGTTTGAAAAGTAAACATGTGAGAGCTCTGGAACTCCTCTCAGTCTCCCATTAGATCTGTATTCAAGGTTTATTTCAAATAAAAACCTGGGTTCTCTGTGATCACATAGAGAACAGGAGTGGGGGTTGTGGCAAGAAATTCTCTACCACTGAACAGGTGGGAGCTAGGAGGTTTCTTCCTTTTCCCCAGCTCCTCCCTGCCCTTAGCCCTTCCTTTAGAGCCCCAGAACCCAGGGCTCCACTCCTCTTGAGACCACCAATCGTGATTTCCTTCTGAAAATCCTTCTCTGGGATTTTCATCAGAGAAACCGCTCTGTCTAGTGAAATCAGAAATGTTCTAGGAAGCATACGGTGGGGTAGAAAGTTTAGAAAGGATGCTTCATTTTTGCTCCCTGGGTGTGTGGGAAGCTGTTGCTGTTCTGAGTGGACTCGGGCAGGGTAGCTGTGCCCGGAGGTCTGAATGTGGCCTGGAGTGGGAACCCTCCCCTGGAGCTTGCCTCACCTCTCCTCATTCTCTGATCTTACAGTGATTTACAACAATGTTCAATTCCCTTTATTTGGTTAGAGAAAAAATGTGAATAATATATAACTAATACAGTAAAAAATACAATGTTTTTAAATAATTTGAAAGCCTTAAGTTTCAGAGAATTAAGTTCTAGAGCTCTCCGCAGGCATTAACATGGACTGAGAATTGCCCGGCAGATTATAGCTTCAGAGCTGGAAGGGCCCTTCACTCAAACCTCTCATTTTGCAGATGAGGAAAAGGATCTCCAGTAGCTGTGGCTTGAAAGTGTAGATATGGGAAATGAAAGTTAATTTATTATTGGGTATATTAAATTTCAGTGGTTAGTAAGATGGCTAGTGGGAAATATTAACTTGGCATTAGGTAATATGATCCCAGAGCCATACTTCCTTCTCATTCTGTATGGTGTTTATTCTTAAATAGATTTTTCCTAAGATATTATGGCTCTGATAAGTATCACACATTTGTGCCTCCAAGGAAGGTCATATTTCTTTGTTATATATTGGGAATAAGGATGTTAAAGCCATGCCACTTCTCAGTTTTCCAGTGAGAACTTTCTTCTCAGGACTGCATATACAGCAAACGTGGCCACCTTCTCTCGGGCAGTGCTTTACCCTATAAGAGGTTACTCTCTAGAACTTCTGGACATTGCTTTGGTGGTAGATACCTGCCTCCTCCATGGGGGTGTCAGGAGGCTGTGAGGGCAGAGCAAGCTGGAGGCTCCAATTCCAATGCACAAATCTGAAAGGGCACGTCAGCACTGGGGGCTGATGTGACTCAAGGGAATTACAGTGTGGGGGGGGATTACAACCCCATATTTGCGACTTTCCCTTTGTTCAAGGAAAAAACTTCCTAAAATAAAATGCTCTCAAAGCATCTTTTTAGGGAATGTCCTGGTCTCAAGTGCTGCTTGGTTGCATCTTCAAACCCAATGGTTCCTAACTCCAATTGAACATTAGAATTAGTGGGGGAGGTTTTTTGTTTTGTTTTTGTTTTTAGTTTAATACAAATGCCTGAATTGCACCTAGACCAATGAAATCTATGTCTTTGAGGGCACCAAGCAATTGTAGGTTCTTAAAAACCTCCCAGGTGTTTGGCTACAGTCACGTTGAAAAACGTTAGCAGTCTGTGTAGGAATCTCCATGCACATTTTTGAAAACCTATCCTCACTCACTGTGACTGCTTCGACCTCAGGCTCCAGATTTCCCAAGTGACAAATAATGACTGTGAATGAGACAAAGCTGGATGGTAGTTCAGCAGAAAAATAGGTGGGAGTTGTCTTTGGCTATTCAATTCCTGAAAGAGGGAGCAATTTTTGTGCTCTGGGTCCCACAATATAGTTCATCTTAAACATGGGGACAAAAAGCACATATCCTCTGAGATTTCTCAACTAGCCACATGCACCAATTAACATGGATTGCAAAAATATTTCTATATTTTTCAGATTTTGCAATGGATAAACACTGTGTAAATCAAATGGGTAAATAATACAGACACACATGCGCACACCCACACACACACCCCCATATATACCCTTTCTTAGAACAACATTAAATCTCAGAGACCATAGCATGTGTCAATAATGCCTTGAGGATCAGGAAAGTAATATACATTTTTTCAGAATCAAATCTGTGTAAAACAATAAGAAGTGGTGGAGCCCATAGTGACCAGAGAAAGTGTCATAATCATAAAAAAAAAAAAAATCACTGACCTGGTCAAACAAACCAGAACCTTGGGCAATATTGATGACCTTTAGCTCTAGACCTAATTTCCTGATCCATACTGACCAAACAACTTTCCTCCCACAATGAAATTTGTCAATCACATTATTAAGCATAGACGTGTTAGTTCCTTCACTTTTCAAATCCACACTTCCCTTTATTTGTCAGCTGTGCTTCTTTAGTCCTGTAGGGGATAATATGCAGGCCCATTGCTCAGCCAGGTATTTCTTAATGGCTGCTACATAAAGACCCTTCCCAAAAATTGCAACTGTCTTTCTTAAGAACACCACTTATTGCTTGGTGAGGGGCCATTTTTATTTCTAATCTCTGTCTCAGTAGAGAGCTGGTTAGGGTGGGGGGAAATTTGTTTATTTTTTGGCTCTTCTATGCTTACTGAAGGCAAATCACTCACTAATGCATGATCAGTCAGCTACTATAAAAGCTCACACAGTTAAGTGTGGACACAAATTACTACTTATTAGCTAGATTTATACAATTTTATGTTTTTACATACAATATGAGGTGTTGATAATTAGATACTTATGTATGATGACATCCTTTAAAGGTTTCCCTCTGTGGTCCCCCTAAGAAGACACAACAATTGCTGGAGAACGGTTTTCTTATTTTCTCAAATAGAATGTAAGACTGAAGACAGGAGGTCTGCTTTAATCTATTTTGGTATAGTACGTAGTGCTTATGCAATGTTGGACACATCACAGATACCTAGGATCGCATTTAATTCTGCATTTTGTATTATGCAAGATAATTATAAGGCACAGTCTCTCCCTGGGTGGATATAAGCATATAGAAGTATATGGCTGGTTTCTTCTGCATTTGAGACATGATCCCTTCAGAACTGATGAACACTGTTGTAATAGTCTCACATTGCCTGCTGGAACCCAGGAAATGTACCTCAACTCTAAGTACACTAGTATTAGAGGTGGTTTTATCATATATGCATTTTATTTCCAAGAATTTTTTTTTACCTAATATTGCTTGCAGGCTTATTTTATTTTTTAAATTTTAATTCCAGTAGAGTTAACATATAGTGTTATATTAGTTTAAGGTATATAATATAGTGATTCAACAATTCTATACATTACTCAGTGTTCATCATTGTACTTTTAATCCCCTTCATTTATTCAGCCCCTCCCCTCATCCATCTCCCCTCTGGTAACCACCAGTTTGTTCTCTATAGTTGAGTCTATCTTTGGTTTGTTCCTTTTTTTCTTTGTTTTGTTTCTTAAATTCTACTTGTAAGTGGAAACATGGCATTTGTCTTTCTCTGGCTTATTTCACTTAGCATTATATCCGTTACATCCATCCATGTTGTTGCAAATGGCAACATTTCATTCTTTTTTTTTTTTTTAAGACTTTATTGGAGAGAGGGAGAGAGAGCACAAGGGGGAGGAGCAGATACAGAGGGAGAAGCAGGCTCCCCATTGAGCAGGAAGCAGGACGTGGGGCTCCATCCCAGAACTCTGAGATCATGACCTGAGGTGAAGACAGATGCTTAACCAACTGAGCCACCCAGGTGCCCTGATTTCATTCTTTATTATGGATGAATAATATTCCATTGTATATATATACAGCATCTTTATACATTCATCAATCAGCAGACCCTTGGATTGCTTCCATAATTTGGCCATTATAAATAATGTTGCTATAAACACATAGAGGTACACACATCTTTTTAAATTAGTGTTTTCATATTCTTTCATACCCAGTAGTGTAACTACTGGATCATGTGGTATTTCTACTTTTAATTTTTTGAGAACCTCCATACTGCTTTCCAGGGTGTCTGCACCAGTCTGTATTCCCACTAACATTAGGTGCAAGAGGGCTCCATTTTCTCCACATCCTTGCCAAGATTTGTTGTTTCTTGTGTTTTTTATTTTAGCTATTCTGACAGGTGTGAGGTGATATCTCATTATGGTATTGATTTCCATTTCCCTGCTGATGAGTAATGTTGAGCATCTTTTCATGTGTCTGCTGGCCATCTGTATGTCTGAATGATTTTTTTGGTTGATTCATTCTTTGTTTAGTAGCATGTTATTTAGCTCCCATGAAAGTACTCTTTTCAGATTTTTTCTTGTGGTTGATTTCTAGTTTCACAGCATTGTGATTGGAAAAGATGTATGACTTCCATGTTTTTGAATTTGTTGAGACTTGTTTTGTGGCCTAACATCAATCTGTTCTGGAGAACTTTCCATGTGTATTTGAAAATAATATATATTCTTCTGTTTTAGGCTGGAATTCTATGAATGTATCTGTTAGATCTATCTGGTTCAATGTGTCATTCAAAGCCAGTGTTTCCTTGTTGATTTTCTTTTTTAGATGAAATATCCACTGATGTAAGTGAGCTGTTAAAGTCCCCTACTATTATTGTACTACTATGAATTACTTCCTTTATATGTGTTATTAGCAGATTTATGTACTTGGATGCTCTCATCTTGGGTTCATTTACAATTGTATCTTCTTGTTGGATTGTTCTCTTTATGATTATATACTGTCTTTCTTCCATCTTTGTTTTAATGTCTATTTTGACCAAAATAAGTATTACTACTCCAGGTTTCTTTTCACTTCATTTCCATGGTAAATGCTTTTGCATCCCTTCACTTTCAATCTGCAAGTAGTTAGGTCTGAAATGAGTCTCTTATAGGCAGCATATAATTGGGTTTTGTTTTTTTATCCATCCCATCGTCATTTTATGTGTTTTGACTGGAGTGCTTATATTCAAAGTAATTAATGATAGTTGTGCACTTTTTGTCATTTTGTTACTTGTTTTATGGTTGTTTTACAGTTCTCTGTTCCTTTCTTCTCTTGCTTTCCTCTCGTATGTTTTGGTGGCTTTCTTTAGTGATATACTTGGATTCTTTTCACTTTATTTTTTTGCATTTGTATTACTGGGTTTTGATTTGTGGTTACCATTAGGTTTATTTGTAATATCTTATACATTTAGCAGTCCATATTAAGGTGATAGTCACTTTAGTTTGGACCCATTCTTAACTCCCCTCCCCACCATGTTTTAGGTATATAGTGTTATAATTTACATTCTTTTGTTTTATGAATTCTTTGAATGACCTTTACAGATATAGAATAGATTGACTTTATTTTACTTCTTCTGTGCTTTCTACTTTTCTTACTTCTGCTTAAGGTCTTTCCTTTACACTCAAAGAGTCCACTTGAATATTTGTTGCAGGACTGGTTTAGTGGTGATGAATTCCTTCAACTTTTGTTTTTCTGGGAAACTCTTTATCTCTTCTACTCTGAATGATAGCCTTGCTGGATAGAGTATTCTTGGTTATGAGTTTTTGTTTTTTGTTTTGTTTTTGTTTTTGTTTTCCAGCACTTTGAATGTATCATGCCACTTCCTTCTGGCCTGCAAAATTTCTGTTAAAAAATCAGCTAATAGCCTTGTGGCATTTCTTTTGTATGTAATGATTTCCTTTTATCTTGCTGCTTTTAAACTTCTCTTTGTTATTACTTTTTGCCATTTTAATTGCTATGTGTCTTGGTATGGACCTCCCTGGATTAATTTTGTTGGGGGCTCTTTGTGCCTCCTGGATTGGATTTCTGTTTTCTTCCTCGAGAGCTTGTTTGGAGGTTCTAGCAGGGGAGCGCAGCTACTCGTATACCCTTGACCGCAGACCGGTCCTCTCCTCTATAGGGGAAGGTCGTCCTCTACCACCGAGTGCGCAGCTTCGGGAGGGACGCACATGGAGCGGTGAGGGAGGAAGGGGACACCCGCCTAGCCAGCCAGATCAGCCGAATCAACCCTGGCGATCAATGGGGTGACAGATGTCGCAGCCAGATCGCCCTCACATCTAGCACTCTGGACTCTGTTTTCTTCCTCATATTCAGATGAAGCATTCAACTCTTATTTCTTCAAATACATTTTCTGCCCCCTTTTCTTTCTTTTTTCTTGGATCCCTATAATGCAAATGTTACTATGCTTGATGGTGTCACTGAATTCCCTTAGTCTATTTTCATTTATTATTGTTATTATTATCATTATTATTATTATTATTGTTTTCTCTCTCCTGTTCAGTTTGATTTCTTTCCTTTACTCCATCCTCCAGGTCACTGATGCATTTTTCTGCCTCCTCTGGTCTATAGTATATTCCCTCTGGTGCATTTTTCATTGTAGTTATTGAATTTGTCGTCTCCGATTGGTTCTTTTTTATGTTTCCTATCCCTTTGTTGAGGGTCTCACTAAGGTCTTCCACTCTTTTCTTAAGTCCAATTATGACCATCACTTTAAAGTCTCTATTAGTCATGCTACTTATCTCCATTTCAGTTAGATGTCTTGCTGTGATTTTTGGCCTGTTCTTTCATTTAAAACATATTCCTCTGTGTCCTCATTTTGTCTAACTTTCTGTGTCAGTTTCTATGTCTTAGGAAAGTCAGCCACATCTGACTGAAGGGGGGAGTCAGCATGAGAACACAGGGCAGGGTGTGCTGCTAGCAAGCTAAGTAGCAAGGATTGGAACTGTGCTGGTTTCTGCAGGTGTTTGTGTGTATGGGTGAGGGTGTGGGGTAGGGAAATGGCACCTGCTAGCTCTTTTGTACCCGGACAAGACTCCCAATGAAAAAATATCCTTGTAAATTTCTTCTCTACTACTCCAGCACATGCTCTGAGATTAGTAAACAAATGTCCCTCTCTTATACATCAAGTGTTTTTTAAACTGCTGCTTCTGGGGCACCTGGGTGGCTCAGTTGTTACGTGTCTGCCTTTGGCTCAGGTCATGATCCCAGGGTCCTGGGATTGAGCCTTGTATCAGGCTCCCTGTTCAGCTGCAAGCCTGCTTCTCCCTTTCCTGCTTCCCCAGCTTGTGTTCCCTCTCTCACTCTCTCTCTGTCAAATAAATAAATAAAATCTTTAAAATAAAATAAACTGCTGCTTCTGTATCCCAGTGGGACACCTTGTTTTGCTATCTCTTTAAGGGTAGGCATTCATTTTCCTCTCACCTTCCCCGGTTTCCCAGAGCTGAGCCTGCTAATTTTTAATATTCCAGGTGTTAGGTTCCACTGACTGTAAGAATCCATGAGATTACACCTCTATGGTTTTCAAAGCCAAATGTTATTGGGTGTTGTCTTCTCCATGCCTGAGATGTTTGGTGTGGAGGCTGTTTAGTCTCCCCTCTCTGTACCTGCAGCATCCCTTCCTCCAACAGACATTCCCACTGTTCTGTATAGCTCCTGACCTGTCTCTGGCTTTTATCCTCTTCCATGGGGCCTCTTCTTTGCATTTAGCTGTGGACTATTTGTTCTGCCAGCCTTTGGGTCATTTCCTAGGTTATTTACACTGATGTGATTATATTCATGGGATGAGGTGAGGTTAGGTTCTTCTTACTCCACTATCATCCCCAGAAGTCTTGAGAAATATTTTGAGACCATTTTTTTATATGTTGCTTTAGAAATTGTTAGTGAAATGTCACTATCACAGGCTGTGATTTCTCAAGAATCACTGTGAGTAGACAGGGATACATGTAAATAAGAAAAGTTATTACTTCAAATTCATTTATTTATTAATTTCAAAATTTTGTGCCACATATTGTTCAGGAAGCTTGGTTTACATCAGACAGATGTTAACATCTGTCTGTTTGTAGAACAAACAGAACAAATAGAACAAACAGAAATCTCTACAACCATTGAGTTTTTATTCTAATGAACACAACTCTTTTCAAGAGTAATTAAATTTTGATGAATACTAACCAATTATTTTAGTTGACAAAATGTTAACTAATCATTTTGCAGATGTTTAAACATTTATTCATTTCAGTTTGCCATTTTCTTTTAACATTTTAAAGCATATATAGATATATGTATATGTACACATACATATGCTATATATTTATGTATAAAATTATATAAGTTACATTAAATTAATATAAATTATATGATTTTATTTTACATGTAAACTTTATACTAATATTTATATATATTTACTTAATTTGGGTATAATTTTTTTCTTTTTATCTTTCTTGGGCCCATAAAAATTTCAGAGGCTCTAGGCATTCTTCCTAGTTCACGAAAGTGGTAACATAGTTCTGATTTGATTCAATTAAGGAAATGTTTAATTGAATTAGAGAAATGTTGGTTGGCTCAGTGCTCAAATTAGTTCATAAAGTATAATGAAGAAAAAATTCTGAAGTGCAGTAATGACTGTTATAGTAAGAAAAATATCCTCGTATATTTCTTCTCTACCACTCAGACAGAACACTTCACTTCTGACACTCTCCATCACCAACTGTGTTTTTCCCTGCACACCAAACAATTCTCTGAGACACCAGCAGGGAGTCCTGCAATTCAATTCAATTCTCACTCAAACCAGAGGTAATGCAGTCCCCACATGTTAAGGACTAGTTGTATAAGGCTGTCTCCCACTTCAGACACCAATTGCAAGTAGTAAGTTCCTGGTTACCTACAGCTTCTGTCTGAATTGGCTATAAGCTGGAAGTTCTTGTGATCCCCCTGCTTGGAGTCAGTCATTTGCTAGAACAGCTCATGGAACTCAGAGAAGCAATTTATGCTTACCAGTTTACTATGTAATAAAGATATAATAAGGGATGCAGTTAAACATCTAGATGAAGAAGTAAGTAGGTCCGGGTATGGAAGGGTCTTGAACACGGGAACTTCTATGGGCTTACCACCCTCCCAGTATGTGGATATATTCACTAACCTGAAAGCTCTCCAAACCCTGTACTATTGAAATTTTTTTGAAGGCTCCCTCACATAGGCATAAGTAATCATTAAGTCCATCTTCAGCCCCTCTCCTCTTCCTGGAGGAGAGGGGCTGAGGCAGAAAATTCCAGGTTTCTAAACATGGCTTGGTCTTTCCAGTGACTAGTCCCCATCCAGAAGCCCACCAAGAGCCACCACGTTTGCACAAAAGACATTCTTATCACCCAGGAAATTTAAGAGTTTGGTGTCAGATGCTCCTATCACTCAGGAAATTACAAAGGTCTTAGAAGCTCTGCTCCAGAAACCGGGGTCAAAGAAAAAAATGTTAGAACAAAAGATTATCCTAAATAAAATCTTATAAAAAAAGAATCAAAAATTATCCTAGCACCGCTAATTACAAAGGTTTTAAGAGCTTTGTGTCTATCTAGAACCGGATGTGGGGAGGGGAACAGAAACCAATATATATATTTCCTATTACTTCACCCTGTGATGTTATAAATCTTCAGTACCAAAATGGTACAGAATACACCAAGATAATTCACATGATTATTTCCATTAAGAACAAAATTTTTTAAACTTTAAAGACATTTTTGATGTCAATGAACTTGTGACATCAGCATTTAAGAGAGTATCTTTCACTATTTTAAAAAAGAGGGAAACCCCATGCTAACACTTAATTTCTTTCACCACTTACTAAGTTGAGATAATGAATACAATAGCACTTATATTTGCTATTGTAACAAAGCACATCTTTTTTTGAATTTAAAGATTGCTGAATAATTGTCCATGTGGAAATTCTTTATTCTTTACTTTTGTTTTTTTTTTCCAAGACCTACCAAAAGGATAACAATATATTTTTTTTGTCATGACACTTGTTTCCTGCAACAATTCTGGGGTTGGAACTTTATAGCCATATCTTCATTTCTGTAGCCTAAAGCCAGAATAAATTCTATAGATATGTTCTAGGATTAAAAGACTTCTATAAAATGACTGGCAATGTGTCTGTAATCAACATTTTGATTATCAGATATAACTTTCCCACTTTAGAGAAATAATTGTAGTGTTCTGTGTGTTTCTGTAGAGAATTTAGACAACTTCTCAGGAATCAAAACCCTCTTAATATTTTCCACATTTATGTTAACATGATGTATTTGAATAACTTTATGTTTTTAATGTAACTCTCAGAGTTATGAGGTGATTCATTGGGCCCAAGTGATGTGTTGAATTTCTTTTTGCCTGAAGTTTGGAAAAATTGTATATATCTTCAGAAAGCCAGGGACACTGAAATAATAGTCCTCAACAGTATAACCTTATGTTCAAAACTAATATCCATCATAAATGCATTAGAATTCTGATACTTTATAAGAAGTGTTGTGCATGATCACATCAAAAGAAAGGTATAACTTAAGAAAGGCATTCTGGTTTATTTCTACCTTATTCTCATCAGACTAATATTAATAGTCAGCATAGAATATGGAAAAATTTTTATTTGTAAATAAATCTCATCTTTAATTTTCCGATTGATGAGTGATTTGGTCTTTATAGTAGGACATTTGTGGCAGCAAGGAATAGGGAATTATATCTTGTGATGAAAAGTAACATTTCATAAAATCAGCATTATTCACATATCTCATCATTTTTCTTTCTTTTTTTTAGCCTTCCCCCCTAGATCTCCCAACTACCATTCATGTATGTGAGTACACACACACACACACACACACACACGAGGTTTTTCTCTTAACTCTACTTTCTAAATGTACATAAGAATACAAAGCATCAGTTTTCCAGAGGATTATTTTGATACCTGGGACCGATGGAGTATGTGATGATTGGGAGTTGGGGCAGGAGATAAGGGTAGCATAGAAACATCTCTTTCTTCCTTTCAAAGATTTTTGAATTCAATTGATAGAAATCAGAGATCTAAGCCTTGTTAATTAATTAGAAGTATTTCCTAATCTTATCACTATGTTTCTAGATTTATATATTTATGACACTGCAACAACTTTAGGAAGGAAAATAGGAGGGCAAGCCCATATAAGATTGAGAATAGGAAACTAATTCTCTTAGTTTCTGTTTAAAGCTCATCAATTAAAGGTCTCTAATATATATAAAGTAGTGGAACTTATTAACATTTCTTTTTCTGCTTGAACTTTCAATACCCAGCCTTGTCTAATAAAAATTTTCATTTAGAGAGGGGTTACTTTCCTGTAAGTGCTTTCTTCTGATATTATACCATATGCAACCTTGATTTCATAAAGCCAAGAATATAAATCAAGGCAAAAAATTGATCCCTTTGTCTTGTGTTTATTTTCTGAGAAAAGTAAAGAGTAAAGAATATCACTATTCTATGGGACTATCTCAGCCTTGAACGTCAAAAAAATTTGAATGTAAAAAATAGAACAAATGAAATTTTTGTTTACATTTATCTTATTGAATGTTTTATTGATCTTTTAATCAATATACATAGTCCATTTATAATTTAACTCTAAGGAATTACATTTGTAATTGATTCATTCACCAAATTCATTGGGAGACTTGAATTATTGTTTATACATTTTACCCTGGTGGATAAATAGAACAATTTAAAACCATAAATTTCTGTGGGAATTTAAAGGAAATTATTGAAGAAAAATTCTTAATCTGAAGTTGATATGATTTCTTATTTTGTCAACCCCTCTTAAAATAAGTCAGGATGCTGGGTGTGGCTTTATCAGTTGGGAAACCAAACAATCTCTGCTTTTATCTGGGTAACATTTCGCTGCATTCCTTTTATCTCATGCTGACCATGTAATCAACTGGCTTCCTGATTTATAAAACAGTGACATATTTGTTCAGTTTTCATAAAGCTTTTTTCTGAAAGAGCTTCACACTCCAACCCTCATGACTCTATCACCTTGCTCACTGCGTTAGCTGCAAGCTGATTGGACCGGCTCCCATCTGGTACAATTCTTATTATTTTTCTAGCTGGAATTTGGAATGGAGACTAAGAGATTTGCAGACAATCTGCTTAGATCAAGAAAAGGAATTAAATGTAAACTCAGGAAGCTGGTATTTCTGATAGGTACATGAAGAATCAGAGTGAACAACATGCAAGAAAAAAAGAATAAATCAGACAATAGAGAGAGAAAAGATGAGAGATGGAGAAGGATGACTATTTAGATTTCTGATGACTTTCTAGTTAACTAGCTCAGTCATGGCTGTGGTTACAAGGATCAGCTGCCTTCAGTTTCTATGAAACAGCTAAGGTTTCATCAAATACATTTCATTATTTTGCTTAGGTGACTTCACTGGCTTTCTGTTACTTACGATCTAGTCATGACTAAGACATTTCCTAGGTCTCTTTCATATGAAAAGAATGTCCCCATATTTGACTAACAGGATAATTTTTTGGAAACTAATTGGAAAAAAATCACTGTGTATTACTAATAATATAGATAGATATAGACAAAGATATTTAAGCTTATCGGCTAGATTATTGAGTTAATGTTAGCTTTCAACCAAATATATTATCTCTCTTCTGCTTGTTTGTTCCTCCACAAAAATTGTAAGAATTCTTTGTGTTTCACTAATTGCATATAGAAATATTAAATAGCATATGTACTAAGACAAAGGTTTGTATTACACTACTGGAAATATCCCTGAATTATCAAAATTCTGTTAATTAACAATTGTCTGGTATGTTTGCTTAAATAGCTATACCTTGATCTTCTATCATCCACCAGGTTCATATCAATATAGGTATATATGTACATCTATACCTATATTTTTGCCTATATCTATTGTGTACTATATATATATATATACACACACACATATACCTATATCTATCCTGAGATATATATATATATATATATACGTGTGTGTGTGTGTATATATATATATATATATATATATCTGAAATTTCATAGACATTGATAAAATTCTTGTTAAAACAGATTCATTTAGGCCAATAGCATTTCTCAGATAAAATGATATTAAGAAAGGAGAGCAACTTAGATGAAGTTTGTCTTCACATTTTCCATTTCTGGATCTCTCTTCTTATTGACCTTCATTCTGCCACAAATGTCTTCATGCACTTAATGATTTTTCATAGATTTCCTACACACTCAGCAAAAGATGTTGTGCTCTGTTCTTTCTCCAGCAAGTTCAGTCCTATAAGAGAATGGCTGAAGGTTTGATCAAATTTCCACTGTCAGCTATGGGACATCATGGCTTCAAGTACAGGGACATTCTATAGAGAAAATTGCATTTTCCTTGAGCTGTCTCTTGATTTCTGAAGAAAATGTAGAGCTGTGGTCATGGCTAATGTATGTCAGCACAGTCTATGACAACTGCATTCAGAAAGAGAGATCTGTGGTTTTGAGCAGAGACCAGCTTTGTCAAAGTTTATTAAACCATCCTGGATCTTTCTGAGCAATTTTTTTTTTAAATACAAACCTGTTTTCCCATTTTTGCAGCCTCCAAACTTTGTAAGACTTACATCATTCACTGTAGACTTACTGCAGGGACTTCCTGTCATATCCTACTGCCTTTAATCACTCTCTTTATTAAGTGAATCAGGTAGCACATTGTATAATTAATCATCTCCAAATCTTATATCTTTTTTTTCCAAGATTTTATTTATTTATTTGACAGACACAATGAGAGAGGGAACACAACCAGGGGGAGTGAGAGAGGGAGAAGCAGGCTTCCCGCTGAGCAGGGAACCTGACATAGGGCTCAGTCCTGGGACCCTGGGATCATGACCTAAGCTGAAAGCAGACACAATGACTAAGCCATTCAGATGCTCCAATTCTTTTATCTTAATATATATTACTACTTGGAAAGCTACCTTAGTTGTTACTGAAATCTAAATTTTTACCTCAATTATCAATATTCTCTACCATCTAGCACCCATTATCTTTATGATTATATTTCTACTCAATCTACAGCTGTTCCAGAAATTTTATGAGGGAAGCTCAGTTTCTCCCATAATATTTTACCACTTTAGAGATTCTGCATCACACCTACCTGACAACCTTGTTTTCACTACTATTTGTCACAGCTATATATGGTTTTTTAATATATTATCTCAATTAATCTTTAAAACCTTATGCAGCATGAACTACTGCTCACATTTTCATAGGTATTTTACCCAGTGTCACACAGTTACTTTATGATGGGTTAAGATATGCACAATATCTGTCTACTCCAGAAACTACATTCTTAATGATTATTCCCAAAGACTCAACTCCATTTTTCTGTGATCTTTTTTCATAACTTAAATTACACGAGTTTCTGTTTAAGCAATGTTTATCATATGATTATCACCTTTTCTATATTGATTTAGAATGGCCATGATCATACAAAATGGATGTGAGACAGTATTATGATACCATACATTCATTTTTGGTTTAGTTCCTCAATATTTTATTGAACATGTATTTTAGGTCAGCAAGGAGACTTAGTAATGAAGAAAATATTTTACTTCTAGAAGCTTAGTGTAAGAGAGAATATATATATATATATATATATTTAAAGAGAAACATTTAAACATTTGCTTTCAATTTTTGGAATTTGGGATAAAGTATGGGGTCAGTTAACAATGGAGAACCGAGCTGCATTAGGGAGTGTCTTAAAGGAGATCTCTTACCCTCCCTCCTTTCCTGGCTCTAAGCAGTGCAGTAAGATGAGCAGTTAGTTTATTTTAATGCCTCAGAAATATTCTGAGATTAAGTTAAATAATGTATAGAAAGATCCTACTTCAGAAAAAAAAAATAAATTAAGTGCATTTATAAACAAGGGAGAAACCTGGAATCAGTTTTGGGGATTGTTTTTCACCAATTTATTCATGACTAGTATACTACAATAGATATAATTTTGTATCCTATTACTGGGCTATGGTAACTAGCAAATAAATATATCACAAGTGGTAACGATTATACTTGTGACTGACAGATATCTTTGCTAACCTGAAATTTGGACAGGGACAACAGTCAGTTTGTTCATAGACATGTGCACAATATCATTTTATAATAGGCTGGATGCTCTAAAATAAAAAGGGAAATAGTCCATATTTTAAGAATTAAAATTCAAAAGGCTTCATAATACCTGTTAACAATAGCATTTACTATGTAACACCCACTCTGTCCTTGGTGTAATATTGAATGTGATATGTCAAAAGAATAATGTGCTTTTGTCCTTAGGGGATTTTTTACTTCAATAAGGCAAAACCATTATACAAATCCTCTCCCCCTTTACAAAATATGTTGGATGAAACTGACAAACACATAAGCACTTTCCATACATTAACTCATTTGCTTGTTGGCATAAGATAATTTCCAGCTTTACCCATCTCACATGACTTTGGCACCTAAGTGTAGAGAGAGGGTAGGATTGATTTCACAAATAGGAGGGAAACAGTTATGAACAGAAATGAAGAGTGGGTCATCTAGAAAGCCCAGGAATGAGGGCAGGATAGAGGAAGACAACCACAGGCAAAATTTTAATTAACAAAGTGAAGAGAAGCATGGAATATCTGAATATCCTGAAGATGAGGCAAGTTGATGAAGGCTTTAGAATCTGAGAATAATTATATTTACCAGGGAGTTTGAGAGTTTTATAAAGAGACATTTCTTGTCCAAAGGAAGAAATGAGGAAAAAGTATTTTGAAAGTACCATGAGAGATTTCTTACTGTTTTGAAGGGTGGAACTCTAACCTGTTTCACTGGATAGAACTTGAGAAAAAAAGGAAAAAGCAGGACATTCAAGGAAGAAAATAAAATGGTCTGGAACAACTGAATAAAGGAAAAGAGGAGGTGGCAACTTCTATAAATACAAAGAACAAACACCACAGATGAGTAAGAATTGGGAATAGAGTGTGGGTGATGGAAAAGACAATATTCATTTCATCTCAGTGGTGTACATTCATCCCAAGGCTTCTAGGGAACAATGGAGAAGGGCCGTGGGAGGATGTTCTTTGTCAACCCTGGTGAGGAGAGCAGAGGAGACAGCTTCCGGAGCAGGAAGCATGCCTCAGGAGCCAAGGGCCCGCCCCCTGAAATTCCAGTTCCTGCCCTGAAAGAGGCCCATACCTCCCTGCAGCTGGGTTGGAACTGGAATTTGTTGTTGTTTTCTTTTCTTTTCTTTTAGTTTGGGGCTATATCCTACAACAGGCAATATAGAAAAGTAAAATATCTCAATTGTAGGGTATAAATAAAAAACACTGATACTAATTTTCACAAGATCCCAGCTCTATCCTCTAGCAAAGAGCATTTTGCCCCTAGGTAGGTAGATAAATAAACAGAAGCTAAAGAAGTCAGACAAGGCAAAAGACAACAGATGAAGCTTTATGACACACTGGAAAAAAAGGAGGGAGGAACTAGTAGGAAGAAAATACAAATTTCTCATCTCTCTTCTGTGTTCTAGGGCTTGTGCTCTATATAATCACAAACCGCTTCTGTGGGGTAGATTGATTACACACATTTACATGAGGAAATAAGCAAATAAAACCCAACTTTCCTTCTTCCACACCAGTGTCCTGGTGCCTTTGACTTTTCTTGCACTGTTTCCTCTACTTGTAAATACATTTGCCTTGCTGGTCAAATGTCATTCATCAGGTCCTGCTCAGGCCTAATTTTCTCTCTGAAGCTTTTTACAAATGTTTTTCTAAAAACAACATTGTTTTCAATTAATAAAAGTCCAATTTCAGAAAAAGAAATACCTGAATATGCAAATTTAGAATCATTGACTGAGAAGGCCTTAATGTTCTCTTCAGCTTGGTTAAATTTAAGACAGTCTTCTTCCAGACTCCAGGCCCCTGACCTCCCTTTTCTTAGAGCATTTAGCTTAGAAAATTTGTAATTGCACATTATTTCTTGGCCCCTTTGAAATGCAAATAAGTCTTCTCCAAGACTCTAGCCAGTTTTACAATCCAGGAGCATCTTTCTCAAGGACTTGGGAGCCACTCTTTTGAAATGTAGTCATCAGGTGAGACCGTACCTCTACCAGACCCTCAAGAGAAAAAGTAACTGTCCAACACAAAATAGAGGTTACTATGTAAAAGGCTAGGATTCTAATCCTGTTTTTTTTCACTCCAAAAATGGGCTTTTTAAGTTATTAATTCATTATTTGAATAACATTTTCCAATGTACATTTTTAATTGAGGTATAACTGGCGTATAATATTTGTTTCAAGTATGTAATATAACGATCCAATATGTCATATACACATTATGAAATGATCACAAGTCTAGTGAGCATGCATCGCCATACATAGTTACAGGGTTTGTTTGTTTTTCTTGTGCTGAGGACTTTTAAAATTTATTCTCTTAGCAACTTTCATACATGCAACATAGTAGTCATTGCAGTTACCATGCTTCACATTATATCCCCATGACCTTTTCATTTTAGAACTAGAGGTTTATAACTTTTGACCCTCTTCATCTGTTTTGGTTACCTTTCCTCACCCCACCTCAGGGAACTATTGATCTGTTTTCTGTTATCTGAGCTTGGGTTTTGTTTTGATTAAATTCCAAATATAAGTGAAATCATATAGTATTTGTATTTCTCTGAAATAAATGGCAATATTTTACTTTTTAATGGCTAAGTAATGTTTCACTGTATATATGTACCACACATCCTTTATACATTCCTCTGTTGTGGGCACCTAGATTATTTCCATGTCTTGATTATTGCAGTGAACATGGGGTTCATATATTTTTTTGAATTAGTGTTTCATTCTCTTCAGGTAAATTCCTAGAAATGGATTTGCTGGATTGTATGGACGTTCTATATATATATATATATATTTTTTTTTTTTTTGAGGAACCTCCATATTTTCCATAGTGGCTGCACCAATTTCCATTCTCACCACTAGCACACAGCATTCCCTTCCTCCACATTCTCACCAATACTCGTTTTTTCTTATCTTTTCAATAATAATAATTCAAATAGGTGTGAGGTGATTCCCCTTGTGTTTTTGTTTTTGTTTTTTAAGATTTATTTATTTGTTTGAGAGAGGGAGAAGGAAAAGCGTAGAGGGAGAGGGAGGGAGAGAATCCTCAAGTGTACCCCCCGCTGAGTGCAGAGTCAGTGTGGGGCTCCATCCCAGGACCCCAAGACCATGACTTGAGCTGAAATCAAGAGCTGGACACTTAACTGACTAAGCCACCTAGGTGCCCCTCTCATTGTATTTTTGATGTACACTTTTCTGATGATTAGTGATGTTGAGTATCTTTTTATGTAACTGTTGTCCATCTGTATGTCTTCTTTGGGAAATGTCTATTCAGATCCACTACCCATTTTTTTTTTAAGATTTTATTTATTTATTTGACAGACAGAGATTACAAGTAGGCAAGAGAGGCAGGCAGGGAGAGAGAGGAAGAAGCAGGCTCTCCGCGGAGCAGAGAGCCCGATGTGGGGCTCGATCCCAGGACCCTGAGATCATGACCTGAGCCGAAAGCAGAGGCTTTAACCCACTGAGCCACCCAGGTGCCCCCACTGCCCATTTTTTTAACTAGATTTTTGTTTGTTTTGTTATTGAATTATGTGAGTTCTTTATATATTTTGGATATAAACTCCTTATCAGATATGTGACTTGCAAATATTTCCTCCCATTTAGTAAGTTGCCTTTTTATTTTATGAATGGTTTCCCTTGTGCAGAAGTTTTGTGGGTTTTTTTTGTTTTGTTTTGTTTTGTTTTGTTTTAGTTTGATGTGGTCCCACTTATTTATTTTTGCTTTTGTTGCTTTTGCTTTTGGTGTCAAATCCAAAAAAAAAGAAAGAAAGAAAGAAAGAAAAATCACCAAGACCAGTGTCAAGGAACTTACCACCTATGTTTTCTTCTAGGAGAAGGAATTGTTTTATTTTATTTTTGTTTTTGGATTTTTTGTTTGTTTGTTTTTTATTGTTTCAGCTCTTATAGTCAACTCTTTAATCCAGTTTGAGTTTATTTTTTGTTATGGTGAAAGAGAGTGGTTCAGTTTCATTCTTTCACATGTGGCTACCCTGTTTTCCCAACAGCGTTTATTGAAGAGACTGCCCTTACCCTTTGTATATTCCTTGTTATTTTATTGTAAATTAGTTGACTGTATATGCATGAGTTTATTTCTGGACTCTCCATTTTATTTTATCAATGTCTGTTTTATGCCAATACTATACTACTTTGATTACTGTAGCTTTGTAATATAGTTTGAAATCAGAATGTGATGCTTCTAGCTCTGTTTCTTTCTCAAGATTGCTTTGGCTATTTAGGGTCTTTTGTGGTTACATATGAATTTTAGGACTGTTTGTTCTATTTCTGTGAAAAATGCATAGGAATTTTGTTAGGAATTGCTTTGAATCTGTAGATTTCTTTGGAGATATATAGATATATATAGATAGATGTATAGATACACACACACGTATATATATATAATATATATATTTATCTATGGATGGCTTTGGGTATTTATACATATGAAATATATACTTATACAAAATAAATATATATAAAATAAATATTACTTTTCTAATTCTTGTGAGATCAGTTTTATTATTCTAATTTTATAAAGAAACACACTAAAGCCAAACAGGTAAATAATTAGCCAATGTATACATAGTGATGGTTGAAACAAAAAATTATAAACCCCATATTCTTTTATTGGTGTCTTGGTGATAAAATGAAATGAAATTACAGGATTTATAAATCTCAGACATTAATGAGAAATGGAGGAAATAATGAGACTATGTTGGTTTAGGAGCTTGAAAGCACATAGCCAGCCATTTTATCTTGCAGGAAAGAAGAATTTAGCAAACACTGACATACCTTCTTATGATAAAATTTAAATTAAATATATACTTACTGTTTACTTTATTATCATAAAGTTAGCTCTTTAAACCTGTTTGAAAAACAAAATAAAGAGCTATTCTTTACTGTGAAATTATTCATTTTACTAGTTTCAAGGCTTACTGACTTGAAACCTTTAACTGGAATATGCTTGTTATAAAAAACCACATTTGTGTGAATGTTCGCTGAAGGAAACTGTTCACTTAAAGTTGTAAACTATCTCTGTCAAAGCAGGTTAATTTTACCTACGCCCTGATAATTAGCTCACTGTGACCTAACTGAAATTGTTGTAATTAACTACATTGCTCTGAAAAAAAAGGCTCAAAAATTTAAACATTAGAAATATTAGCTCAAGGCAATTCATTTTTTACAAAAATGAACTTTACAAGTAAAAAGAAAATGATTAACTGTTCCAATAAGAAACATGGTATATTCAAATGAGAATAGTTGAATAAAGGAACAATTTATAAAAGGAACTGACAGTGTTCAGGAAAACCAACAAAGGATGGTAAGATACTCTGGAACTGGCAGAGAGCTCCTACCACCCTACCTCTGAGTGGTTAGGAAAAGGGAGAAGTTACAAGCACTCAAAGAGGGAAGCTGTGGGTGAGATTGTGGGACAGGAGTTGTGAGCTTTGGTAGACAAGTGCATCCATGACCAGCTGCAGACTTATCATGAAAAACGATGGGATAAGAAACACCCTTCACTCTGTCAACTCTCTGATCCTCTGTTGGTGACTCTCATAAACCCAACCCAACCAGAAGCTATTGGTATCCCTGAAAAGGTCTGCATTTCAGAACACAGAATGTAGTGCAGAGGGTGGAGAATGGATGTGGAAGAACAGAACAAAGTCGTTGATTTTGTCCCTTAGCATTTACCCTTAGCAATCATCCAGATGAAAAAAATGTGTGTCCCTAGCTCAGGGGATGTGCAAGGTCTTATCAGTGACCGTATTATAACAGAGTCAAGTCAATTCAATTAAAACCATACTTGAAACTTAAGGCAGTAACCAAAAATGGGGCAGTGGGGGGAGAACTAGTTAACATTAAAAAGAGCTGCAGTAAGCCCCACTCTTGTGGGTATGAAAAAGGCCTTCTTTAACCAGCAAAACTCCGTTCTTCCAAAACCCATTTTATATTTTCTTTATGCACTGCTTCCTAGTATCATAATTAGACAAGTTGTGACTATTCTTCTGTGGTCTGAGTCTTTGTGGCTCCTTATTTTATTGGGTCACTGCAGTTTTCTATTGACAAAGACTATAGTATAAGAGAGCCTAAGAGAATATTCTAGACATAGTGCCTTTGTATCCATCATATAAATTCAAACCCAATTTCCTGGGACACCTGGGTGGCTCGGTTGGTTAGCCATCTGCCTTAGGCTCAGATCGTGGTCCTAAAGTCCTGGAATCAAGCCCCTCACCCAGCTCATTGCTCAGCAGGAAGCTTGTTTCTCCCTCTGCCTGCAGATCCCCCTGCTTGTGCTCTCTCTCTCTCTCTGACAAATAAATATATAAAATCTTTTAAAAAAATAATTTCCTTTTAGTGATTCAAATAAATTTCCATGGCCAATAACTTCCATCTCTGCCTATTGGTTTAGTGGCACAAAAGGCCACAAATTGCCAGTAGACAAGTGTTAACTTCCAAATGAACAAAACAATAGCTTTGGTCCCTGATGGAAACAATTCCTTCCTTGTACAGTAAGCCCTCCAAACCAACTGAACCCCAAATCAAACAAAATCCATTAGGTAGAATCCACTGCTGTTTATTTTGGGGGACAGCACCATATACTGATTGTAAATTTAAGGGATATATCACATTTTATGGAATAGCACCCCAACTGTACAGGGTGTAGTCTCCTATCTGGATTTTTAAGTGAACATTCACTAGATCATTCCGCCATTCTATCTGGTGCCTTCTTTTTGGTGATGACACACATGTAAGTCTTAATCTCATGGACATGAACTTTTTCCACACTTTTTTTGCTATCAAATGAGTTCTCTGGTCAGGGGCAATGTTATACTGTTATACAATTTTTCCAGGGAAATAAAAAAGGAATTTTGTAAGTTGCTGAATGATGGCACTAGCTGGAGAGTTGTGAACAGTAAAGACAAGTCAGTACGTACTTTTATAACACTTTCAGCTTATAAGCTATCTCCTTTTGGACCAAACCTTGTATTTCCCATCTGGGCTGCATTGAACTCTCTCTAACTTCACTATAGGCCTAGAAGCAATGAGGTCCAGGGGGAAACACCATCACTTTGTGAAACAATTGTAAAATCAGTGGAAGACTTTTTTTTTTTTTTTTTTTTTTTCCTGGTTGAAGACTGGTTCCCTCATGTAGGGAAAGCAGAGAAAAGGCTGCTTCCACAGGTAAGAAGAATCTTGGAGTCCAATATTTGAAAAATTTTCTGCCCCTCTCATACATGTTAGGCTCCCATTTCTTTCCCTCTAATTACTTTATTTTGCCATAAGAGACTTGGCGCTGTGCACAACATTGGTGCTTAATTTATACCCTTAAAGTCAGACCCTGAGCTTGGTCCTCAACCATATCTATGCTTGTGCTATAGGACATAAAGGAGTCCTTCAAAGATAGCATTGAGAATTTTGTTTTCCCGGCCTTGTTTTGAATTGGGCATTAAGGTTATCAGGATGTCATTTTCTTTCTGTATGCTTTCCAGGGCCATAAGAAGCAGCCATCCATTGTCACAGTCAGTTTTTAGTAAATGCTGTCACCATAGTGACTAAATACCACAGCCAATTGCTCTACAATGTCTTGACCCCCACTTCTACATCATACCATACAACTACCTATAATAATCAGAATGATCATTATGAGACTTTATGGTCCAGATTAACACTTTCTTATTCCCCACAGGGCAAGGAAGTCATTCATGTGACTCTCAAATGTGTGAGCCATCAAAACTGGGTTTCTAGATTTTAGCAAAGGATTGCACGCACTTCCAACACAAGACCTGGGAGGAAGGGTCTTGGTCTTTCTTTGAAGTTGCTCTTTCCTGCCTTTAAAATTCACACTTGTGATTTTTCATTGGTCAGAGTCAAACTGAAGCCTGTTGAGGTAGTCCATGCACCTGTAATATTCAGCAGGGTGGAGAAGGGTAAAGTGGATATGAGTTTAAGGAAACAAAATATTCAGCGTATTTGTAAGGTATTTTAAAACACAATGCAGAATCTTATTAGAAATTATGTTTCTGGGAATTAAACCTAGGTTGTTTGATTATAACAACATTTGTCCCATTGTCTATACTATATAAATTCACTTTGATCTTTGTTTCCTAGCTCATTGTCACATGTTGCTGCAAACCTTTACAGTAAAATAATTAAGTAACAAGTAAGCAGTACAAAATGAGCTAATAATTATCAATATCATAGATTTCTCTAGTTCTCAGCATGCACCATCAAATCCATCTTGTATTTCTTTGCATGCCATATTTAACTTAGGAATATAAATGGAGATAAAAATAAAAGTCAGCGTGAGTAGCTGCTAAAATAAGAGATGGCATAGGAAAGTAGTTAGGTTTCTATTCTCATTAGTGCTTTTCTGATCCTTTGAGATTTGGGAATTATTATCCATTTGCAGCTACTAAAATCGTTGAATAATAACTTGTTAAATAAGTAACAAGTTTTCAGTCTCTAACTTCATTGTCTGACAGATACAGCCATGTCCCTGAGAAGCCTGGATTGGCACCCAGGCCACAGGTGGGATTTGGAGTCCTCAGTGGAGAACAGTGTGTACAGAATAAGGTTTTTAAACATGTTAACTGACTACACTTATCTGATTTACCCTTTTGTGATGGAGATTTGTGGAATGGCCACCAACTATTTGTCCACTTGTCCTTCTGTGTTTTCCTGATTCTTCCTCCATTCTCATAGACAGATGTTTTCATATATATTCAACAATTAAACTTTGACATACTTCTTTGAAGTTCTACTTTAGGAGAATATACAAAATTTATTACTATTCTAATACAGTTCTCAGTTATGAAAAAAAATTTAGATTCCCAGCTACCTTGTTAATAGCAACAACAAAACTACATGAGTTCTTTGTAAATATGATGTGCAGCAAAGTGATTTGGGAGTTCTTTGTGAACTTAAAATGTTAAATTAATAAAAGCTTTCTTAAGGACTTTACTCTTGAATCCACTAATAAATAAAGATGGGTTCCAAGCACTATTTTGTGCTTTAATTTAGGAATTTTTTTAAACTGAGACCCATCTTACCTCTTGAAGAACTTTTCCCACTTAATGTGGGACTTGGCCAATTAGTATTCCTTCACCCTAGTTCTTGTAACAACCTCGACTTGATGCCATGAGCCTAGTCATTGATTCACGTCAACCCTACAGAGCTTTCACACTGAAATCACTCTCATTCCCAGCCCTGTATCTATGTGGTTGTTCTTGTGGTTCCCTCTTCTGCCCACACGTTCTGTAGCATAACCATCTTTGTCTTTGTCAATTACTGACATATCTTCCACTTTTTTCAAGATGTTTCAAACTTTCCCAGCATGAAAACTTTCCCAAGGCCTTCAATTCACACCAATAACACCCATGAAATTACTGTTTTTATTTTTTTAAAGATTATTTGTTTATTTATTTGACAGAGAAAGAGAGAGATCACAAGTAGGCAGAGGCAGGCAGAGAGAGAGAGGAGGAAGCAGGCTCCCCACTGAGCAGAGAGCCCGATGCGGGGCTCGATCCCAGGACCCTGGGATCATGACCTGAGCTGAAGGCAGAGGCTTAACGCACTGAGCCACCCAGGTGCCCCGAAATTACTGTTTTTAAACTATCATTAGCACTTCATTATACACTGGCCTGCTTTCTGCTTCTACTTATCTAAACCAAACAGTGTAATAGTTTATTAAATAAGAATACAATGTAGTTCCATAAAATTTAAAAAAATTTTAAAAATCAGTCTTTAATTCAAGGCTTAATTTACTGTTTCCCAGTCTTCCAGATCTCTAAAAGAAAAAAATGTTGGTGGCATCACTGAGTGTGATTGAGGCTCTGAGGATGTCCGGACACTACACTGAGCAACTCTGAAATGCTCAAACTCTCAGGCCAATAATTTCCTTCATTGTGTAACACAGCACCTAAATCATCATAAGGCAGCCATAAGGAAATGAATAGGATTGTTTTTAAATGACCTTGGGAATTTAGCTAGGCTTTTCTGGACAAGTTAGCTGGGACTATAAGATCCAATTTTCCTTAGGGGGAGGGGTTCCTACCAGCCTGTCTTCCTGCGGGACCAGTGACTTTGCCTGCATGGAGAGGTCTGCAACATTCCACACACCTTTGGGTCTCCAGAGTCTGGGCACCCTGTATTGCAAATAATGTCTGTGAAGAGCCGGCACATGAATCCAGGCACCTTTGCTCCACCAGTTTCTAATTTCCTCATTGGCAAAACTGCTTTCCCCATTTGACCTTTAAAAAGGGAAAAAGAGGGGGTGTCTCTCCACTGAAACAGACACCCACAGGACAGATCCTGTAGGACGCTAGCCCCAGAGCACACCTCTGAGGGATGCTAAGGACATTATGAACCATGCCTATGGCCTTCCTACTCTTGCTGACCTTAAGGTTTTGTAAAATTTCCAAATGAGGTCTACTCCTAAACTTTGGTATATGGCTTTGTGGCATTTGTCTTGAATTCTAGTGTGAAACAGAAAATCTAAAAAGGACCCATATTTCCTGGCGGAGACTAAAGAATAATGTTAAATGTAGAGGGTTTTTTAATGTCTTAAAATAGGGTTAAAGCAGGGAGAATTTTACAAATATCTTAGAGATGTATGATAAAATGCTTTATAAGGAAACTGAGCCTCCAAACAAACTTATAAGGGAGTGGAACAGGTAATCACCTCTCTCCAGCCCGGGGCAGCACAATCTGGTCAAAGCATACACAGGCTCGGGTCACCACACCACCATAAACTCTGTAAACTTCCTTTCTGCCTCGGGAAAATAAGTCCATGCTTCTTGGTTTGACGTACGAAGATTTTCATGATCTAGCCCCTGCCTATCTATCCAGACTCATTTCTCTTCACATTTCCTTTATTCTCTGGCAGTAAGAGAGCTTCCATGGTTCCCAGCACTTGTCATGCTTTTTCATGTGACCATGTCTCCTCAAAGGCTTCTCCCTCTGCCATAGCTACTACTCATCTTGATACCTTGACTCAAATTTAAAAATATCAATTTCTCAAAAGCAATTCAAGGCCCTCCTTGTAAAGCTTTCCCTATAAACTCTCAAGGCATTCACTTCTCTACTACATTTGTATTTTGGTGCATACATCTATTTTTACTATTATACACACACACAGACACACACACACACACACATAATGTTTTTATTTTCTCCTCCTGGTTTGCTCTATATTTTGGGGTTTATTCCTTTATATCCCTGGCATCTGGCATGGGACCTGATCTGTTGTGAATTCTCAATAAGGACCACTGGTGGCATTAAATTGTATTACTATTATTATTTTTAAAGGATAAAATGAAAATTCCACTTGGCCTTTATCACCACTGATAAAAGTCATAGACAATACTTGGAGTTATCTTTGAACCTAAGCTCAAAGTTCTTTCTATCATCACAATTACACACATGTAAATATATATGTAAATATATATATATATTATAATAATATAAGTGCTTTGTAAAGAAGTTACTTTTAAAAGCAGGCAACTGTTTCCATTTTCCTTTGATTCAGTCAATTTAACAGACTTAACATTAGAAATGTTGTCAAAATTTAGCTTGGTGTCTGATAGCTATGTGAAACTATTATTTAATTTAATGACAAGTGGTAGTGTTATTGATATTTGGATGTAATTACCATACCCTTGTTGTCATAAACTAATTTTTCACAGTACTCTGATTTTTTAAAATCAGATCACTTAATGAGGGAATTCAAGAAAAACTAAATGTACTTTAAAAAAAAGAGGATATTTACATTATTACATCTTCTAAGATAGTATTTTCCAAATTATTTTTCACATTTAGTTGAAAAATACTCTCTAGTTTAAATCACTTTGGGAATTACTATATACATCACCTAATATAGATTTATCAAGCAGATTAGCAAAACAAACAGATATGCAAAAGAATCTGAAGTAAATCCATTAGTGTGGTTTAACCTAGCATTTCTTGAACATGTTTGTCCATTGAACCCACCCAAGTATAACATCTAATAAAATCCTATTGATACTACTTGGAAAACACTTTGTTAAAGACTGTTCAGGGAACCTATTACCTAAAACAACAACAACAACAACAACAAAACTAGTAAACTATGAACTGCTGATTAGTAAGAATTAAATGTTTTTGCCAAATTATTTCTGAAGAAACTGATTGCAAAATCCTGAAGTCAAATAGAGACACTCTATGTCACAAACAAGGTAAGACACTTCTAATAAGAAATCCTTTTTCCTTTGCTCTAGATCTTAACAGTGATCTGAGATCTAGCTACCCTTCCCCTTGTTTCAAGGAAAGCTGAGGGCCTGGGGCTCTGGTTTATTCTGAGTTGAGAAAAAAGAAAAGAGAAAAGAATTAGGAGAGGAGAGGGGAGGAAAGGGGAGGGGAAGGGAGAGGAGGGGTGAAAGGGGGAAGTGGGGAGGGGAGGGGGGGAGGGAGAAAGGGAGGACAGGGAAGGGGCAAGGAGAGGAAAGGAGAGGAGAAAAGAAAAATCCCTGGGTATTTTTCAGTTGCAAGGTCTGATGCAAAGTGCAACTGAAGACTGTTTAAAGGGAAGGCATTGGAAGAATTTCAGAACAGGTTGAAATCAAGTCTTAAAGGGTGAAATCAAATGTAAGAACTAGATTGAAAGCAAAGATGTGTCCCAGAGAGAAGGCTTGCTGCAGCAGTGGATTCCTAGATGAGATGGGGTCCCTGGAGAGGGACCCAATCCCTGGGCCCCTCAGCCACCTCCTGAATGGTGAAGACTTGACTGGGAACAAGGGCTGTGATGAGGGACAGGAGCCGGAGACCAATCAGCACCAAATTCTATTGACTTGACTGAGATCTATTCATTGCACTGATGAGTGTACTGTTGCTTATTCTGATTTCTCCAGGCAGAATGACCACTTACAGCCCATTTCACAGGATGGACAAAGTGCTTGTGCAGTTGTGTGTAGTGTGCTGTGCTACACTTTACTGCAAAAAAGCAGAGTCAGAGCTGCAGCAATTCAATAAACACATCGAGTGTGCAAGTTTTTTCCCTATTAGCTTCAAATCTAGGGCAACCTAAATATAATTCAGTGAGGGAGGAAACGAAATACTTAAAGTGTTTTTCATATCATCAAAAACCTAAAATCAGTGAAACTATCTTACAACACTGAGGTCTGTTTAGAAACAGCCACAGATAAAAGCTCACCTGTTGTTATACAAAATGAAAATATAGTCCAGTAGAATAAAAGCTACCTGATCATCTTCATTTTTGTTAATACTTCGTCTTTTCCTCTAAGCATTGCCTTGCAACATTTCCAAAACTCTTGGACTCTTAGAAACAACCAGATCATGTTTATTCAATTTACATCATTGGACAGAAGATTTTGGTATACACATACACACACATACATATATACACACTCATGTAAATATATATGTAAATATATGTAAATATAAATGTATGTGCATATATATATATGGTAAATATATATGTATATAAACATATGTATGTAGAGAATATATATATGTACCCTCTCAGCCAAGAGGATTTTGAACAAATTCATTGAGCAATGATACATACTCAGCACCTGCAGAATTCTAAGCATTAAAATATGTTTTTTTCTGATCCTGAGAGGCTGTTTTGAAAGCTATGTTATCATATTGATAAGTCAATATACTCAGTTATGGAAATATAATTTTACATTTCCTGACTAGAATGTTCTGGAATAAAAATGAAGTTACTGGTGCACCTGGGTGGCTCAGTGGGTTAAAGCCCCTGCCTTCAGCTCAGGTCATGATCCCAGGGTCCTGGGATCGAGCCCCGCATTGGGCTCTCTGCTTGGAGGGAGCCTCTCTCTGCCTGCCTCTCTGCCTACTTGTGATCTCTGTATGTCAAATAAATAAATAAAATCTTTAAAAAAAAATGAAGTTACTGAGTGTCAGGTATATAGATTCCATAAGGAATGAGATCATTGACTTCCCAATGGCAGTTTAAGGAACAATTCCACTCTGGGTGCCATTTTTTAAAGGAGATGCTTACCTGTTATAGCCAGAAAGGGTAATAGAATAGGGTATAGAGTTAGGTTGGTCTTTAGATTCCTCTTTAAAATCCCTGAAGTTTATGGATTATTATATCAGATGTCTCCTGAAACATTCTTACAGAGACCTGAGATAATCCAAAAATACCAAAGTAGAACATGATAAGAAGGATTGTAAGTAATGTTACATTCTAGATAAGTTAGAAAGGATAGACCCTATTGAAAGGTTATATTTGAACAAAGGTAAGAAGGAGATGAGAAGGGTAACCATGTAGTATCAGGCGGGAAGAGAATTTCAGATAGAAGAAACAGCGTTTACCTAGTCCCTATAGTGGGAGTATGGTTCACATATTGAGGACAGCAAGAATACCAGTGTGTCTGGAACAGAGGGAACAAAGAGGAAAGTAAGTGGAGATCAGACTGAACAGTAAAGGAGGTGAGGGTGGAGATCACGTCAGGCCGTGTAAACCATTATCAGGATTCTGACTTATACGCTGAGCAATATGCATGTCAATGGTTTTGAACTAAGGAGCACCCGAGATTCAAAAAGATCAGTTGGATATTGTGTGAAGAACAGAAAGTAAAGGCTGGGAGTGGAAACAGAGAGATCAGTAAGAAGGCTGTCTCAGTAACTCAGGTGAGACGTAATGGGGGCTTGAAACACCACCTGTGAAAGTGGTGGGAATGGTCACATTCGGGATATATTTTGAAGATACAGACAAAATAATTCCCTAAGGGACTTAATAAAGTGTGTGGGAGAAAAAAGCCATCAAGGATGATCCCAAGATTTGTGCTCTCAGTAACTGGAATAATATTACTTCATGGTAAACTTTCATCCGGTTAATATAATATCCAATTAAGGAGGAAGTTCTTTGATGACAGTTGCACGGAACTGCTTTTGTTCAAATCTGTATCAACTTAGAAAACCTGATTTTCAAATTCTCTCCCTGCAGTTGTATAATCTTTTGAGTAAATCCCACCTGAAGGCCCAAAACCCATCCATAGGAATTAGAAAAATGACCTTCTTATATTCCAGTGTAGCCCAGGTGACTGTCGTGTAGCTTTGGACATTTACCAGAACCCCTCTGCAGTAGGACTGGGCTGAAGACATTACTTAGGAACGGCTAGGGCAGTATCCCTCTTTAGTTGGTGTCAGAGGGAGAAAATTCTAAGAGCCAAACATGGGTTTTGGAATGAAGCTCAGGCAAGTGTGAATTCTAGTTGTGGCCCTTACAAAGTTAGATTTAAGCTCTCATCTGTAAAATGGGGAATATTGCTTCCTGTGTTTTTATTCGTTTGGTTTGTTTTTAGTTAGTATTTAATAAAATATATATAAAGTTCTTATTTTCTGGTTCTTATTTTCTCCTCGCACTTCTAACTTCCGACTAGTGTTGATACTTTGTATCATGCTTCAAGGTGGCATCCTTTGTTATTCCATCTGTCTTCTCTTGGGTTTGTTTTGTTAATTACAGAAAGGATCTTTGCCTGGAATTGGTCAAGACCTCATTCTTTAAAAATGGGCTTCCTGCTTCTATTACCTTTCGTTTCTAATTTTACTGCCCTTATGATCTACATAGTTTTTTGTGTCGGGTATGTTGTGCATAGCAAGAACTCAGTAAATGTTATCTATAATAGCAATATTGTTAGACAAATAAGCTTATGAATGCCCATAAGCGGGCAAAATCTGTTTTAACTTAGGTGATTAATAGATTTTTTGTGATATTATATGGGAAATAATAATTCTAATTATGCCTATAGCTCATCTGAAGACCTCTCTTTACTTAAGCATCTTTTCTCCTGTCATTGCTTCTTGTCTTCAGTTGAAAATGTCCTTGTTGCTTATCTCAAAGTTAATTTTGCTCATCCAGACTTGGATTTGTGGTTCACATTTTTGTGTGATCTCCTCACATGCTCTACATAAGTATGAATCCAAGACTTGTTCAAGGAATGAAATAAAAATGATGAAATTGAGCATGGGAATGGGATCCGGTTTCTGTCTAAAAGCAGGGTTGAAAGATGTACTAAAAAAAAATCAATTCAGACTTACCACTTTGTGTTTTTGTGTCAAGTGTCAATTTGCTGAGAAAAACATTTTATTGTATTTTGATAGGCAAAGTCAGTCCTGCTCACAATGAAACTCACAGAGTAAATTTTAAATTAAATGTTACTTTCAAAAGCACTGATTGATAATATTTTTGATTCAACTCTTTTTCCCTAAAAGAGAAAAAAAAACTCTTTCTAAATAAAAACATTGATTTCATGTCTTTTTTTGAAACTGGAATAATCTTTTGCCCTCTTAACTCTCCACATTGACCAAGGCTTTCCCTGGATTGCAACAAGTCACTGATGTCTTTTCTTACACACCTTTCAGATCAGATTCTGATGTGAGTTAACTTTAAATTTACATAAGTGTAGAGTTTTCCAGAGAAAGCAAACTCATCCAGTGATTGAGAAAGTTAATTCATCAGCTTCAAGAAGAGAACAAGAATTCTCGATTCAGCATTATTACCAAATGTGTTCACATTCTATATATATTTTTTCAGTGAATGAAGGTGATGATGCAATTCTATGGGGAGGCCTGGAAAATTCCAGCTTCAGTCTCTTACGAAGTCTTTAATCTATCTGTGTATTTCATTTCTGTTTCCTTACTGCTAAGACAGAGATGTTATTACATGCCTCGTGGAAATGTTATAAGAATCTCTCTTTAATGATTATTTAAGCAGTTAGAAAATATACCCCTTTGTTGGTATACAAGAGCCAAGTAAGATGAAAAGTGTTTTACATTATGCAAACCCTCTCCTAAAATAGAGATTCTTGAGTACATATCTGAGACATTGCATTTGGACAGTGGTGACTCATGCAAAACTAAGTAACTTCTATCCAGTGATTCAAATTTTTAGAATAATTTAAACAGATAATATAATTACTTAGTAGGCATATTTCTCAAAATTATAAATGCACTTTTGTTCCTATCATTGAAGGAGAGAAAATTAGGTTTTCTGTATCACTCTCCCCTAGAGCATGTAGAAAGAGGTAGATAGATGATAACAGTTTTGTGAATTAAGGCAAATTAATTAGGAATTTATTTTAGAGTACCTGAAAGTATAATTAAATTTCAGCGACTAGCCAGGGTATTTTTGGCAATTCTATTTTCTATTATGATTTTTAAATGCATATTTTCTACACAGTTCCTTTTAGAGACTGAAAGCAAGAGAAAGCTCCCCCATAATAAAATAAACTTTAGCTTTCCTAAAGTAAATAATCATTTTCATCAAAATGCTGATGAGACGACTGTGCAGACTTTTTCCACTGAATATTTAAACAAAAATTAATAGATTCATCATTAGCAGTATCTACCATATTTTCCTGGTCATATTCATTGTTCGTTATTTAATCTTGGGTTGATGTAATCCAAGAATTCACTAGTAGCTCACTTTCACGTGGCACACAAAGATGATGTTCTGAAGAACACATGATATGAGATGGAGCAGCTGGGTGGCTCCATCGGTCAAGTGTCCGAATTTTGATTTGGGCTCAGATCATGATCTCAGTATGTCAAGACTGAGCCCCACATCTCACTGTGCACTGGGCATGGAGTCTGCTTAAGATTCTCTCTCTCCATCTTCCTCTGCCCCCTGCCCCTGTCCACCACTGGTGCTCGCTCTCTCTAAAAAAAAAAAAAAAAAAAAAAAAAAAAAGTACATATGGTATAAGAATGCAAATGGCAAGGCATAGTTGCAAAGTTCTCATAAAAAAGAGTGCACAAGAGCGACCTCACCCTCGCCAGTGAAGAAATGAGCACATCTGGAAGACACGATTCCCACCTTCAACACGGATAATGTATTCATTGACTGTAACTGAATAAACTCATCATCTCTTTCCCCTTTTAACATCTCCTTTGCTGTAAAGTTAAAAGGTCATTTAACTAAGGAACTTCATGGAAAAATAAATCCTATTTGGCTGAATAAATTGCATTTAAGATATTACTAGTGTCCAGGTATTTCAATTTTGTTTCTCAGGCTCTCCCGGTCCAGAGTGATTACCCAACCAGTAGTTTTCACAAAGCCCGTATGTCTGCAGGGTACTTCTGGACTAAGCACAAAGAGCAGGAAGAAAACCCAGGGTGCCCCCTTGACTTCCCCTGCTGCCACACCCCTTAACAAGGGCTGTGCATATATCAGTTCTCTAGATTGACAGTTTTGTGAGGTTTCATTTGAAGGAGTAATGCTGCTACTTCACAAGTAATGAAGAACAGCCTACTAAGCTGTTTAGATTACTTACAAAAGTTCTGATGTTCTGCCAGAATCCGAAGCCAGAAACTCCAAACCTCTTTGACAGGTGAATATCATCCCATCTATAGAGGGACTCAAGAGAACAAAAAGGTAGACAAAATTCAAATTCATTTTCTGCCTGACTAAGCTAAGACCCTGATCTTCTCCTGCCTTCAGTACTCCTGGTTCTCAAGCCTTCAGACTCGGTCTAGAATCTACATTAGGCTCTCATTCTCTCAGCTCTTTGGACTACATCACTGACTTTCTTAGGATTCTAGATGCAGAGGGTAAACTGTGGGACTTCCTGGCCTCCATAATTATGTGAGCCAATTATAATAAATCATATATATACACTACCTCCTATTGGTTGTGTTTCCCTATAGAAGAACCCCAATTTATACAGACTTGTATAACTTTGATAGCAAAACTCAACAAGACAAGTTTTAAATAAAAATTACAGGAGAATCTTACTTATGGACATAAGATATAAATTTTGAAAGTAAAATTTTAGCTAACTAAATGCAGCAATATATAAAATATATAACTGATCATTATCAATGAACTTCACCTTAAGAATTAAAGATGTATAATAATATACTGAGTAACATCTTTTATGAAAAATATGTAGCAAAATATTAATAAATACAAGTGAACATCATTAACCTAATTAAAGACATGTATAAAAACCTATAGTAAACATGATGCTTGGTGAAGAAATGTTAAAAAATATAGTTCCAGAATCAGAAATGAAACAGAGATGTCTACCTCAACCACTTCTATCTGTAATTGTACTGGAGGTCCTATGCAGCTTAGTTGGGCAAGAAAAGAAATACATGATATGAGAATTGAGAAAAAGAAAAAATCTCTTAACTTCTAAATTTTAATTTCAAAATCATTATAACAATACCACTAATGGCTACTTATTAGAATGTTTTATAAAGTGACATTTGTACTTGGTATTTAACAAATGACATAACACATAACTAAATCATGGAATTACTCATGGAAGTATGAGTATTCCTTTCTCCATGCAACATTTGAGCATATATACTAATATGTGCTAATATACTGATAGTATGAACAAAACTATGAAAATCTAAAGTACCCTTTGAGGTTAATCAAGGTTCCAGCCCCACTTGTTTCATTGATCTTTCTCTTTACTTTCCCTGTATGTGTTTTGTCTGGTAGAAAGAATCAGACCAACTTTGATTACAATCCTGACTTTTCCAGTCACTAGGTGTATGAATGCTCCCCCTAAACTTTTACTCTTTTATATATTTACTCATGGTAAATATATATATTTGTATAATTATATAAATATATTTGTATATATATATATAGAAAATATATATGTTATATATATTTATATATAAATATATAAACATATAATTATAAACATATAATTGTTTAATTATAAACATACAAATGTTTAATTATAAACATATACATATATAAACATATAATTATACACATAATTATATGAATAATATATATTTACCATGCTGATTTGTTGCAATGATGAAATAACATAATGTATGCCATGTGCCTTATTCACAATATATAATTATAAATACTTCATATATTATCAGTTATATCAGTTATTATTTTCAGATTTCATTTTGGTTTCTTTACTATAATTCAACCACATACCGTAATTTAACCACATAAACATGTGTTCATAATGTCATTTTCATGTTTTTAAATTTCAAAAATAAAATTATTCCCAAAATAAAATAAATATTTGCTTTTATTCACTTACAGCGAAAAAGGAAACTAAGATTGACTTTCATCACCTCAGAAAAGTTCTAATTGGTTTTAAAAATGTTGACTTTTTTTAATGATTCAATATTGGATTAAAAGTGCAACTGTGAATATTGAGAGATAGATGGTTTATTTCCTATCCTGTCTGCTTTCCTCCCACCTACCCAAGAGATTGGTCTAGTTTCAGTCTGTTAGCACAGCTGTTCAGCTGGCAGAGTACCTCAGCATACAGATGGGCATCTGGAGCCCAACCCAGGCATCTTCTAAATTGCCACCAGTAAATGCATTCCATTTGCAGCCAAACTCTTAAACAACTCAACCCATACAACTCCTTCATTCTCATCTGTCTTGATCATTGAGTTGGCCACAATATGCCTGTTACCTCATCTTATATTGCTCCTACCCTATGCCTTCTCCTTTGCAACCTCAATTCCCACTTCACATTAGTTGTACATCCCTGTCCTATGACCATAGCCTCCAACCACACCTGGAGTGTTCCTCTTGCTTCACAAAATCTTTAGGATTCTCCTATCCCTTTCTATAGGAGATACCCTCACTTGGATCACTCTGTTTTCTTAGGTGGAGCAAGAGTTAAATTAGCAACTCTTGCAGTGAGATACTGAAAGTGCATTACTCTAGATCAGGTATATAGGTTATCTGTAGTTCTAAATAAATTATAGCCATTATAGGTTGGAACTGACTCTGCTATCTTCTCCTTTGCTCTACCTTGTAGGGAAAGGGAAGTAAGATAAACAAATAAAGAATATTGGATGGCCAACTAAATGGTTTATCCACTCTAATGCATACAATACCTACTCTGCTCCTAGTTCCATGTGGAAGGAGTGTTCTATGTTGCCACATCTTCCTATTTTTTGAGGAGAATTTTGGTATTTATACGTGAAATACCAAGTGTTTTAATGTTTACAAGTATATAAGTTTTTTATATGACTCTCTGTGAGTCATGCAGAAAGACGCACTCATGTGAGCCAAGTTGAAACAATGGACCACGAATTTGATGCCTCTATTTTAGGGGTTAGGCTAAGGGAAAAGTCTTTCCTAGAATCCCAGAGGATATTTAAGCTTCCACAACTGAGTCTTGGGTTTTATGTTCAGTGTAAAAATATCAGAACGTAACAGCTATAGTATCATATTTCCTCTAAAAGCTTTGAGAATGGGAAGAATTATCTTTGTTTAGGTTGGGATATGACCTTGGTCCCCTTCAGGTTTATAATCAGTTTATGTTGACAATCCTTGGAATGCTGTTTGCAACATTATGCTTCATAGGAGTTTGAAAAATGATTCATTTCTGGTTGCCATATTTTAACCACTAATATTATTGTTTTCTGGTATAATTCATTTTCTGCCTGAAACTTAACTCTTTTTTTGCTAAGCACTTGAAAATGCGACAGTAATACAATGAGATCATTATAATGCATTAAAGCATTCCAAACAGCTATAATGAGAAAATGCCCAGACACAAAGGAACAGATACAAAGGAAGCAATACATATTCACCGGTTTCACAGATTCATTTACATTTCCTCACTACACAAAAGAGAGGCTCATGACTTCTGAGATCAAATATATTCAAAATCAAACTATTACACCTAAGGCATAACAGCAACCACTGATGTAATTCATGAAAAGGACCTCAGGATAACTCACTGATTGGCAGGTGTAAAAACTTTCGATGAGTCTCCTACTTTATGTAGTTCAAAAAAGAAGGGTCTGAATGTTGCTAAATAAAAGCCTAATGTTAGACAATCATGGGATGTTTGAAGTATACAGTAAATTAGAATAAGCAAAGTCTTATAGACTACTTTTATTATTATTTTTAATAATTTAAGAACATCTTTATCCTTTGAGTTACTATAACCTTAATAAAAATCTTTAGAGAAAGATTTTAATTTTATGCCTCGGAGGCGTTTTTATGCTACTTCCTTATGATTGTCGTTCATGGGGACTTATGATTCAGAGAGATCTCTGTCATCTTCTACTGCTAAGACTTTGACTAAATAGTACATAGTAAAAATCTTCTTGGCAATCCTTCTCCCAAAGCTTCTTATTACAATTCTCACTTACGAAATTTCAAAGGAATCTGGGTTCAAATCAAGCCTCCCTTTTCCTTAATTTGAATAATTATGCCGAAGGTCTGGAGTGCATGTAAAACACAATCTATGGATTAAAAATTGGAGCTGCATGTAAGCACATAATTTCCACAAAATAAATCCAGCTCACCTAACAGTTTCCAGACTCATGTAATGACAACAAAGCAGAGTGTTCCTCCATTCTTACTTCCAACATACATATTTTTGATGACAGAATAAATTAAGATAAACACAAGGATGTTGTAGCATTATTGAACTATGTCATGGGGGAAAGATAACAATCTCATGTTCAGTTAATATATCTAAGAGGTTCAATATTCTAAGCAGTCTGGGAAAGGCACTAGACTTTAGAAAACAGTCTGGACAAGTAAAATTCATTTCCCAAGGTGGAGAAGGATTCAGAAACCATGTTCTGGTTAGAGGATTCCAGCAGTGAGTCAGTGAGAGAACAGAAGTTTTCAGAGAACCTCATAGTGATATTCAAATATTGACACGATGCCATGTGAGAGACTTACTAGCTTAGGAGTTATTTTAGCAAGCTGAACTAGTACCAAAGAATACCAGGAGACATATTTTGACTTCTGTGAGGAAAACCAAAGAATTTAAAACAATCAACTATGAAATGGACCATTTTATGAAGTCATCAATTCCATAATTTTAAGTATTCTGGGAAACTGGACAACTATCTGGATTACAAGTACAATTCCTTCTAAAGGTCCAACATACAGTGCCTCATCCTCTAGCTTACTGAAATTATTCTTCTAAGGTCATGTTTATTCATTTCTCGTCTCTCTGTATTCTTTCCTAAGAGAGATACTATTTTTCCATTGTCAGACTCTTCCACCCTCGCCATCACTAACAGATTTCAGTGGAATTTGGTTCAACAGAACTATTTCACTGGGCTTCATTATTCCGGAGTACTTATTGCTGAAAAATACCAATATCTAGTTAACTTATAGAACACTAATTTCTTGAACCAGGATGATTCATAACTCATGAAATACATACCTCTTTACTTTTCAGACTTATTATTGGAAGTTTGCTATTTCTCATGTACCAGGTTCAGCAGCTTGGTAAACAGGATGAATTATATCCACACAAACTGGCAAGGCATTTTCAGTGAATTTCTGATCCCTCCTCAAGTATACAAATTCCAAAGGAACTTCTCTGGTTCTCTAGGTAAATATTGAAATTGACTTTCCTTATCATGATTTTTTTTTTTTTTGCAAGCTTCTACTGAAGGAATGTCTAAACTCTAAAGATGCCCACATTCTTGAATACTAAATAGTTGCAGTAAGTGTAACTGACTGAGGAAAAGATGATAAAAGTCACAAGTTGTATTAGTTATTTTAATATATGTTAAGGGTGTAGCTATGTAACTTTGTAAGGCAGCATCATCTGTGTAGAAAGTAGAACCCTATGCTCTGTAGCCACCTCATCAGGATGATAATCCTATTGAGTTCTTTGGAGAAATTAAACTTACTCCTTTTATCGTAGAATAGTGGGTCTCTATTTCTCTGTGGCCATTCTTGGGTGTGCTGGGATGACTTGGCAATCCTGACTGACTGCAGCCCCGACAGCCTTGTTGTAGCAGGTCACAACAGTAAGTTTAGTAGATTGGGTGATGAGTGCATTTGGCCACAGAATCATTCATACTCATGCCTCCTACAAACTTAAAGCTATTACGAGTGGTACAAGGCGTTCCCTAGCTCATCCCTGAATTTGTTCTCTTTGCTGGGTTGTCAGAAGCTAAAAATAGATCTTCCTAAAATCTGGGGGGATCCCTCCTAGAAACAGATTTCAGACATGTCTGAAGTCTTATCCCTATCAACTGAGCAGTTATTTTTCAATATATCATACTATATGTATTTTGGAATCCTATTCAAATAGTTAAATATCTATGTATTTGGTTATGAAAGATTGTACCGACCACATTACTGGTATATACATTTAAAATACTAACAGTGTTTCCAATCATCATGTCCAGTTCAGCAGCTCAAAACTTAGGCTGTCAGTGGTTTCTTTTTCCCAGTTTTCAAATTAAGTCCCTTTCTAAACAATGCCCCACTTACAAATATATTCCCACCTGGACACACATTCCATATGAAACAAGGGTTGTGTCAGAGAGTGACTTCTGATCTGAGTTTATCTGTATTCCTCTTCTCTCAAAGATCTGAAGACGTTTCTCAATATGGCCGTATTGTTCTCGTCCCAAGATGTTTGCATTGGGAGTACTTCATTTTTATGGTACTCATTAATATTTACAAATACTGTTCATCTTTGCATTTATGAATGTCCAGTGTTTACATTTACCATTTGGTTTATATATAAATACCATATACTAAGAATTCTCATATATTTCCCAGCCACACTGCTTTTCAAAAGTGTGACATTTAGACCAGAAATATTAACATCACTGAGAGCTTGTTAGACATGCAGAATATCAAGGCCCATCCCAGACCTACTGTATCAGTTGAGGTCCAATAAGCAGACAAAAGACACACCTTTCATTTAAACAAATAGAATTTAATATTAAAAAAATAAGTAGGATTAAAATTTTTACATAGATAACTTAGAAAAACAAAAAGAAACACAAAGGTATTAGGGATATAATGGTTTTACAAAGCATCTCTGACTCCAAGGTCTAGTTGGAATTATTAAATATTGGGAAACTGGGTAGCTCATTCAGTTAAGCACCCAACTCTTGATCTCAGCTCAGGTCTGGACCTTTGGGTCATGAGTTCAAGCCCCGGGCTGGGCTCCACACTGGGTGTGGAGCCTACGTAAAAAAAGAAAAATGGCATGCTGGTCAGCTGATGCTGGTGACCCGGAAGAAGGAGGGACCACATTGGCTGGGACCCATAATCCTAAAGGAGGCAACTGGGCAGCTGCTGTTGGCATCTCAGCTGGGAAAAGGGGCCCCTTGAATCTGAAAATCACATCTCTGAATGAAAACTCTAAGGACTAGTGCTAGTTTCGTGTGGTGAATTGAGGCTGTTTCAATAAATGCTAGAAAATATGAACTGGATTCAGCTGCTGCTATAGGAAGGCACTACTATGTCTGTGTGAAATGGTATTGTTAAAATGACCTCCATGGAGGAGGCAAGAAGCCAAAGGAAACAAAAAAGAAGGAGCTCTTCTTCCTTCATCTGCATGTTGTGTTCCATTGGCAGAGTATACCACAGACCAAGCTGGTAAACACAGATTGAGCACACAGAGTCAATAGGTCACCCATAGAATAAGAATCTGTATTTTAATGAGATCCACCTTCTCACTCCCTGTGCCCCAAGATTCACAGGCACATTCAAACATGAGAAGATCCTGGTCAGTGGATGTCCTAAGTGGTTGAATATCTTATTTGCAATGTGTAACTTGAATTATTTCTCAAAGATTCACAATTGCTCTAGTGCTGCTTGTCCTTGACTGAATAATTTAAGCAACATTTATTTCATTAATTTTCAGTAAACATTAGTTTTAGTTTCCATTTTTTAAAACAATATAGCTCATGGATGATTACCTATCTATGACATCATTAAATGAATTTGTGAGGATTGGATTTATCCAGAAAGCCTCATATCTTTATAGTAGGAATAATTGTTAATGTGTGGGCTCTGAATCCTCGAAGAATTCAAGTATAATTTCATGTGCAAGTACCTAGAACTCTGGTGTAAGAACTAGAATATTTTGCAAGTGGATATTTACATTGTTTTTTTTGTTTGTTTGTTTCATCAGCGACTTGTTTATCTTTTGGGGAAATCCCTTAACTGTATTTCCACATAAATGGAGAAAATGTGATGTATTGCTCTCTATCTTGGAGGCTGTGTAAAGATCACCTGGGTTTTAAAGTTATGCAGGTTTCCTAAGAAAAGTAATGCATGTATAAAAGTAAACTACAGCTATAAAGAAGTAGTACTTGTTTTGGGCAAAAAATTCTGGACTTTATTTACTAAGCTCAAAACTGTTACCCTGGGAAGGTATAACATTTGAATATTCCTAAGTAGAACTGCTCCCTGGTATTACTTATGGAATCAGTTCTAATTTGGGGGACAAACTTACCTGAATATTCTCATTTGTGCCACATCGTCTTTTGAGAGAGATTTATTTTAGAAATGGACCCTTTCAACTTTTATTAGCCCATCACTATTTAAGAATAGGAGAATCTAGATCTTGATTTCTAGAATTCCAGTGGTAAATTTCGGGCTGGCACATAGAAAGCTGTATTAAGATTTGTTTCTGCTTTTATTTTAAGATTTGTTAAGTAAGAGAATAAATAAATGAAAGAATATAACTGAGTAATAAAATTTAATTTTGACCAAGGTATAAATGTAAAATTGTTCTAAACATGTCTAAAAAATTGGTATAAAAGAATTTTCCAGAAAAAAAAAAACTTCAGAAACTGTATTATGTAATAGGATAGGTGTGTAATTACAAAAGATAGACAAAGTGTTGACCTGAAAATACAATTTCTGTTATCTCTGTTAAAATCAGTGTCATTTTAATAATATACATATATATTGTATATATCTTAGATACATAGTTTATTATATAATCTCTACAATTACAAAGAAAATGATGACCGAAGTTTATTTTTATTAAATTAATAAGCATCTCTCTCTGAATTGTTTTGCAAAATCACTCAAGTGCTTGGGAATCAGCTCAAATCTACTAAATACTCAGTAGCACCATTAGCCTTTCGAGCATAAATTGCTAATTTTGGGGAAGCCAAGATTGGCCAAGTCAGTAACTGAATTTGTGATCTCAGCAGCTGAGAATTCTATTTAGCTATAGCAAACCACAAAACGTCAGGCTACTCCAGGATGCAATGGCTCTGGAGATCTCTGCAGCTGTAGGCTGACCTATTCGGAAGAGATGACATTTGGCTAGCTAAGGCCATATGTTTGAGAATAGTGTCAGTTGGAAGAAAGACCATTAGATTGAAATATTGACACATTCTCCTAGAGACTTGTACTAGATCCATATGGCAAAGGCAGCACAATGGCTGGGAGCTCCAGAAGCAAAGGATCTTTCCCTGTGTATTCTCTGGTCCACACAGAGCCTAGAACGCCAGTGAGATCATTCTGAAATGAAATGGCCAACCAATGGTGCAGATATGCTGATAGAACACAAATATAAACAAATCTAGAAATGCAAGAGTTTTAACATTAAGATTCTTAACTGGTAACATGAAGGATTTAGTATGTATTACTGTTTATTTGATAAAGATGCTTTGAGCCACTTGTCACCAGTCTCATGATGAATTATGTGACAAAACATTTCCCATTTTGTTTAAAAACATAATACAGCAATAAGAATTTTAAAATAATTGTCATAATTGTTGTCTTCCTTGTCATCGTCTTGCATGGTAAAAGGGTACATTTTTCAGGCTGGCCTTATGCAACATCACGAAATAAGCCTAATTTTCCTTCTCCTTTCCCTTCTCCTTGAGAGTAACTTCAATGACGTGAAATTGTGTGAATGATGATATAAAGACTATCGAGAAATTATTGTGTGCCAAGCACTCTGCTTTGAGGGTATTACACCTCCAATGTTCATTCAACCCCAGATGATACCCACTGTTTTTTCTGCATTTTACAGATGAAGGACTGATACAGTAAGTAGCAGGTTAAGCAACTTGCCCAAAGTCTCTAAGCCAGGCAGTGGTGAGTCAGGCAGTGTGACTTCAGAGTCCACATTGCACAAGCATTAGCATGTGTAGCAAAATGTTCTTGCATAAAGACCATTGCATTTTAAGAGATTTAGTTCAAAGAGTTTCCTGGTAAGTAGCTTAAGAGATTTCATTCAGAAGAAATTCATGACCTGAGTGCCAACCGAATCAGAAACTCTTTGGATGGGGAAAGGCCACCCTTCATGTTCCTAGAGCAGAATCCCCTGGGAGCTAACCCCTCCTGCCTAATTCTGGATCACATCCAACTCGGGGCCATGAAAAGGGAAACAGGCAGCAAGTCTGGTATCTGACAGAAATGTGACCTCCTTTTCCCATATTGTCTGTTCAAGTCTCACTTTTGTAGCCCTTGGCATGCACTTGACTCTGGAAACACGTGCGCCCTTGTTGTGTCCTTCTTCCAACTTCTTCTTCCACCTTCCAGAAAGACTGAATTGCTCCCAGTTTTTGACTTAAACATACAAAACCATCCGAATGTATCAGAGAATGACGTATCATTATGTCAAGGCAGCTTCGTGGCATAAGTCATAACCAAACTTGAAGTGACACACAGGAAATGGTGGGAGGCTTGATATCTGGCCTGTGTTCCACGTTCCTGATGTTTCTTCTGTTATTTATTTTTTCTTTTGGTAATTGCAAGTATTTATTTTTTAGATGAAGAATTGTGCACATTTAAGGTATACAATATGATGATTTGATATACATATACACAGTTAAATGACTCCTACAGCCAACCTAATTAACATAGCTTCCCCTCACATAGTTACTATACTTTTTGTGATGAATGCACCTAAAATCTAGTTTCTTAGCAAATTTCCAGTGTTCAATAAAAAATTGTTAGCGTAGCCCTCATGCTGGACATTAGATCTCTAGATTTATTTAAGCTACATAATGGCAACTTTGTACACTTTGAACAACATATCCACATTTCCCCCCCTCCCCAACCCCCAACTCTGGCAACCAGCTTTCTACTCTCTGCTTCTGTGTATTCAATTTTATTTGATTCCACACACTAATGAGATTGCAGGGGTTTTCTTCTTCTGTGCCTGGTTTTTATACTTAGCATATTGTCTTCCAGGCTTATTCATATTGTTGCAAAGGGTAGATCTCTTCTTTCTTTAAGAGTTGATAATATTTCATTATTAATATCTGAATCACTTTTTTAAAGTAACATATGATGTGAGGAAGCTGGGTGCAACTTTTATAAATGCAAAAGGAAAGAAAAACTAACCAGTATCCCTGCATGCTGGTTGGCCTTCTAGCTTTGAGTATGGGGAAACTTCTTTGAAAACGAATGTTTCTTACTGAATTCGTGGAATCTGACTCATTCTGGACAGTCTGTGGAATGTCATATTTCTCTGCATCCATGGAATATTGTGAATCACAGTCACATAATATGAGATATCCACACATAATTATCCAAATCAGAGCTCTCTGCTCAGACTGACGCTCATGTCAAGCACAACTCTGACCACAGTTCTGCCCACTACACACCTTCATGGTTGCCTGAGCTGGGGCAGAGCAGCATGCACACACACAGGAGCATTGCACCTGTAAAGGGAAGCCAGTTTGCTTAGGGTTTGACCAGAAATGTACAAACTAAGAGGGTTTTCCATAAATCATACTTCAGGGGACATATTCAGTCTGGATATCACTCCCCTTTCTTAGTGAAAAACTTTTACCACATTCCTCTTTTACTACCTCTGAATTTATATCTTTACTTAAGGTTAAAGAATATGTATGATTACTCTCAAAAGGAATTTTATTTTTGCATAAAATCCAGATTCTTTTTATTGTCATATATTTTATTTCTTGCTGGGAATGTTTGTTTGTTTCCTTGTTCTCTCTTTTGGCTATGATTCTGCTCAGCTGGCCCAAGTGGCTGGCATTGCTATGGTTGTTGGTTACGAAGCGTCAATCTAAAAGGGAATGGGAAGTACTGAATTTGCATTGGATATAAAAGGCATAATAATGTGGTCGGGTCTAAAAATGTGCAGTATTGAAAACCCACATGCTATCTAAAAAAGGAGGTCATATTTGCCATCCGTCTAAAATGCTCTTTAAAACACCACTATAAATGTGTTAATGTTATGACCATATATGTCCCTTCTCTAATTTATCTTGGAAGAACTTCTTAATTGATGGAACATTTTAAAATCCACCAATGAAAGCATCCAATAAACAAAATCGAGCCTGCCAGCAGATATTTAGGGCCATCTCAAGTCGTTTCTCCAAATCATAGGCCACACTTGCCACTTACCCACATGCACAATAAAACCAGTAAACATTGGCCAAGTCTGGTGCCAGATATGGTTAATGGATATCAAATTTGCAGTCAGAGAAAATATGTGCAAAGTAGCTGTGTGGACAGATGCAAAAGCCAGCTGGCCTTGGCAGTGATACCGATAAGGATGCTATTAGCTGCAACTTGTGGCTCAAATAGCACAGACATTTGCTAGATGACATTACTGGAAGTTGGTTGGCATCAAGGTTGGTTGATTTTTTGCTTAGTAGTAAATTGAGTTCTTGGGTTCTTCCCATTTCTCTACTATGTCAATGACAATGTTAGTTTCATCCTTGAGTTCACGGCTGAAGCAGTTCCACATACCACATTCAGAGAAAAACTATATCCAGAGATTAAAAAAAAAAATCCTTCTCTTACTCTCTTTCTAAAATAAACTATCCACTAAAGATTTTTTTTTAATCCTTGACTTAATCTTCACTTTTTATTATTGAACAAAATTCTTTTTTTTTGTTGTTATTATGTTCAGGTAGCCACCATACTATATAGAACCAAATTCTTATTAGAATAGATTACTCTCCTAGGACAGGATGTCTATTAAAGGTGGCAGTGGGTTTTAGGCACAAGGTTGACTACAGTAATACATGAGATTCAAAGATCCTTGGAGACCACCTTAAGAAATTCCTGAGATAGAAAGTATGGATACATTCCATTCCTCTACTCTCCTCAAATGTTACACAATACCTATTTCCAGCTTCCTATTGTTTTCTCTAATATAATTTTTAGCTGTATGACATTAAAATACTTCAAATGCCCTTTCCATTACCTTGTAATAGGTTTCCTAATTTGGCTGTCATAAAAATCATGTCCCCCTGCCATCATCTCCCTTTAGGAGAACAATCACTCTATGAATAATTATGTTGATATATTTGTTCAGTTGACATGCACCTCCTTTGTCTCACAGGTAGAGGAACGTAAGTTTCTTGAAAACAGGGAACTTTCTTTATCACTACAACTAAGGTAGAACCAGGTTTTAGTGGAAAATCAGTAAACTGTTTAACAAACACTTGCGGGAAGTGGTTGTATAGACGAGAGCCGACCAAGGCGCGGTAGGAGAGTGTTTTTGATCAACTCTGCTCCTACATCATAGATCCTGCAGAACTGGCAACAACCACATAGAACGTGATTTAGCTTACCATCTCCCTATAGTTTGATGTTCAATCAATTGTCTTACCTTCCTGTATTTTCTACCAAAATCAACACAGCGATGAACAACATTTTACAAATTGTGGGGTTTTATTTTGATTTTATCCTGTGTTAAATTCCTAGAAATAAAATGATTGAGTTAAAGGGTCAGGGGATTTGTAAAGTTCTTGATGAATATTGTCTGCTTTCTAGAAAGTTTGTATCAAATTATACACATCTGAAGGATCTCTGTGGTCATATCCTGGGAAGCAAGTATTGACTTAGGTATTTGCTAATTTGAGAAACCAAAAGAAGAGAATTTCACTGCTTTTGAGGCATTTGTTTTTCTTTAATTACTAACAAATTGCACAGTTTTTATGCTTGCTATCTTTTGTAAGTCTACTCATGATTTTGTATGTTACAAAGTACTTGTTCATGTCTCTGACTCATTTTTCTCTCAGAATCTTCCTTTTTTAACATACAATTCATCATGCCTTCAATAGATTATAGAAAAATCCCTGTTACACTTGTGGTATTTTCCTGCTTCATTATTTATGGTTTGATTTTCTTTGACACACAGTGAACTTTGTTTTTTCAAAGTCCCAGAAATATAGTGATTATTCCCTTCTGTTTATGGCTGTCATCATCAACCTACGTATTACCCCTCTCTTTCTTCCCTAGTATGTATTTTGCATATGTGTAGTTAGAAAACATAGTGTTTTTTTATGTGGGTTTTTATAAACATTCGTTGTTTTCCTTGACTTTCATTCAACCTTGATTTTGAAACCTACCCAAGACGCCACGTGCAAGTATTGGTAATTACAGTGTCGTATTAGGTCTTTTACAACAATCACTGTAGCAGATGCTTGTTGGTGTTCTGCCTAGCCTCCCTCTGAATTTCTTGCCATTTTTGTGTTTACCAGACACATTTCAGATGGCTGGCACTTGCAGCTTTGGTGGTGTTTTGCCGGCGGGCTGCAGGAATTCACTTTGCTGAGGTGCCGTAGGGGCCAGAGTGCCTGGAAATTTTCAACCGTTGGGCACCACTTACCAGTTTGCTTTTGAGGGTGGGTGGGTGAGTACCTTTGCTCCCTCATCCTGGGCCGACAGTGTTCTGAGGTATGTGTTTCACACAATTTTCTAGAGCCTGCCTGTGAGATTAAACTTCAGTTGCCTACGGAAGTAGCAGACTTGAAAGCATCTCTTAGTGGCTGCTTTCCTTTCCCTGTTTTACCTCTCCACTTCAAAAGGGATTTTGGTGTCCTCAGCTTTTGTCTGAAGGTCAGCTTCTGGATGGAACCCTAGGAGGGCAGCCACTCTTCGGTTATCTGTATTCCTAGCGGTTGACTGATGGATGATTTCCAATACCCTGTTACCATAATAAACAAACAAACAAACAATTGTGATAAGCATAATTTTACATCTCCTTATGAATCTGTTCTCTAGGGTTTCTCTAGGCTACATTACCCAGGAGCACATCATCTAATTATAGAGGGTATCACACAGGACCATGGAGTATATAAATATGTCATTTCACTTTGTACTTCCAGATTGCTTTTGAAAGTTGTTACTCAGTTATAATATCACCACTACAGTCTAAGTCTTCCCTATTTTCCTCTACATCCTTACTAAGTACATTTCATATCATGCAACTTCCTGGTTTTTGCCATACTGCTGGGTATAAAGCAGTATTTCATTATTATTTGACTTTTATATCTCTCCTTATTAGTGAAGTTAAACATTTTTCTTTCTTATTCTTCTTAGCTGAAGGGGAGTCTACTCTGAATTTTCTATTTATATCCTTAGCTCAGTTTTTCCTTTGAAATTCCTAATTTTCTTGCTGCTTTACAGGTGCTCCTATATATTCTACATGCTGATTCTTTCTTGTTTTCTTGACATTTAATCGCATGTATTACATCTTTGTTCATGCTGCGTGTAATGTTGTTCATGGAACAGACAACTTTCATTTTGCTTCAGTAAAGTCCAACTATGTTTCCCCATTATATCTTATGCTTGGGGGTCTTAAGAAATTCTCCCCTCCTCAAAGGTCATGAAAATATTCTTTCTGTTTAAAGATTTTATTTATTTATTTGACAGAGAGAGATCACAAGTAGGCAGAGAGGCAGGCAGAGAGAGAGAGAGAGGAGGAAGTAGGCTCCCTGACAAGCAGAGAGCCTGATGCGGGACTCGATCCCAGGACCTTGAGATCATGACCTGAGCCGAAGGCAGAGGCTTAACCCACTGAGCCACCCAGGTGCACCTGTATTTTTTTTATATTATTTTCACATTTAATACCTTTAAAATTTACTTCTATATATATTGAGTGACATAGAATTTCAATTTTATCTTTCCTCAGATCATAAGCTAATTTTGTTAATACCATCAACTATGTAGTCTTTTTTTTCTGTGTTGACTTGTTACACCACTCCATACTTTTTTGGCCTTTCTATTTTGTTAAGCAGGTCAATTTGTCAACACATGTGTTAATACAACACTTTAAATTAGTCTTGTTTTATAAAGTCTAGAAGGTCAAGAATCTTTCCTCAGCCTTTAGCTCTTTGTTTTCAGAATTTTAGGTCTTCAAAGACCTTTATATTCTCATATATATTTTGGGTCATTTCACCAGGTTCTCAAAAAACACTTCTGGACAACTGAACTGAATTGCATTGAACTTATAAATTCATTAGTAGAGAATTTACTTCATGGCAATTGGGCTTACAATAATTTTTGCTATCCTGATAGCAGATATATATTCATATATTTTTATTTTTTTCTATTTTATTTTATTTCTTTCCAGTATTCCAGAATTCATTGTTTATGCACCACACCCAGTGCTCCACGCAATACGGGCCATCCATAATACCCAAGCTCACCAAACTCCCTACCCTCCTCCCACCAAAACCCTTTGTAATGAGTCTATTTATATATATTTTTTAATTTTTTATTTTTTATAAATATATAATTTATTATTAGCCCCAGGGGTACAGGTCTGGTAATTGCCAGGTTTACACACTTCACAGCACTCACCACAGCACATTATTTTTATATATTTAAGTCTATGCATCTAAATTTTATTTTGCTAAGCAATGGGAGTAAAGATTTGATTATATTTTTTCAGTAAGTTAACTACTCTGTCTAATTGCTTCTATACTGATTTGGAGCACAAATTTACTTTATTTGAACTTATAGAAAAGTCACGGTTATTTTCCTACATCTATTTTGTTGCAAGTCTTTTTTTTTTATTGCTTGCAGCTTTATTTCCTTTTTAAACCACAGAATTATAGCTAACAAAGTTAATATTAGGTAAATTTTTAAAAAGCAGAATAGATAATATTTTGTCTGGGGCAGAAAACAGGAGGAAAAATTACAAACTGACATTCAAAAAGAGATCCTACATCTTAGATCCTTGTGTTTTATTTGTTTTTGGTTCTCCATCTGAAGGTCCTATGTAGATGGAAACAAAATTCTACTGTCTGGTATGCACGTCACTTTTCCATAAGGGTTTTGAAATATCAACAGAGAAATGGAAAGCAAACTAGGGAAGATTCTAGGAAAACTAGAGACATTTGGAATGCTGGAAGATTTCAACCAATTGTTATTGTTGTTCCAGTTAAAGAGTTTTGTTTTCATGGTACTCTTGTACTCTGTATTTAAGAGGGAGGAAACAAATACAGAGAAACTGTAAAGCCAGCCATCTCTTACAAGAGGTTGCTGAGCTGTCCCAAGGCTCAGGCTGTCTTGGTCTAGAAGAATTCAACTTCATGGGATAGTCTTATTTTTTTTTAATTGTTCTGGATCTTTTTTTTTTTATTTCTTTTCAGCATAACAGAATTCATAGTTTTTTACACCACACCCATTGCTCCATGCAATGTGTGCCCTCCATAATACCCACCACTTAGCTCCCCCACCCTAGCACCCCCCGCCCCTTCAAAACCCTCATTGTTTTTCAGAGTCCATAGTCTCTCATGGTTCATCTCCCCCTCCAATTTCCCTCAAATCCCTTCTCTCTCCATCTCCCCATGTCCTCTGTGTTATCTGTTATGTTCCACAAATAAGTGAAACCATATGATAATTGACTCTCTCTGCTTGACTTATTTCACTCAGCATAATCTCTTCTAGTCCTGTCCATGTTGTTATAAAAGTTGGGTATTCATCCTTTCTGATGGAGGCATAATACTCCATAGTGTATATGGACCACATCTTCCTTATCCATTCATCCGTTGAAGGGCATCTTGGTTCTTTCCACAGTCTGGCGACCATGGCCATTGCTGCTATAAACATTGGGGTACAGATGGCCCTTCTTTTCACCACATCTGTATCTTGGGGGTAAATATCCAGTAGTGCAATTGCAGGGTCACAGGGAAGCTCTATTTTTAATTTTTTGAGGAATCTCCACACTGTTCTCCAGAGTGACTGCACCAACTTGCATTCCCACCAACAGTGTAAGCGGGTTTCCCCTTACTCCACATCCTCTCCAACACATGTTTGTTTCCTGTCTTGCTAATTTTGGCCATTCTAACTGGTGTGAGATGGTATCTCAATGTGGTTTTATTTGAATCTCCTTGATGGCTCGTGATGATGAACATTTTTTCATGTGTCTGATAGCCATTTGTATGTCTTCATTGGAGAAGTATCTGTTCATATCTTCTGCCCATTTTTTGATATGATTATCTGTTTTGTGTGTGTTGAGTTTGAGAAGTTCTTTATAGATCCTGGATATCAACCTTTTGTCTGTACTGTCATTTGCAAATATCTTCTCCCATTCTGTGGGTTGCCTCTTTGTTTTGTTGACTGTTTTCTTTGCTGTACAGAAGCTTTTGATCTTGATGAAGTCCCAAAAGTTCATTTTCGCTTTTGTTTCCTTTGCCTTTGGAGACATACCTTGAAAGAAGTTGCTGTGGCTGATATCAAAGAGGATACTGCCTATGTTCTCCTCTAGGATTCTGATGGATTCCTGTCTCACGTTGAGGTCCTTTATCCATTTCGAGTTTATATTTGTGTACAGTGTAAGAGAATGGTCAAGTTTCATTCTTCTACATATAGCTGTCCAATTTTCCTAGCACCATTTATTGAAGAGACTGTCTTTTCTCCACTGTATATTTTTTCCTGCTTTGTCGAAGATTATTTGACCATAGAGTTGAGGGTCCATATCTGGGCTCTCTAATCTGTTCCACTGGTCTATGTGTCTATTTTTATGCCAGTACCATGCTGTCTTGGTGATCACAGCTTTGTGGTAAAGCTTGAAGTCAGGTAACGTGATGCCGCCAGTTTTATTTTTGTTTTTCAAAATTTCCTTAGCAATTTGGGGGTCTCTTCTGATTCCATACAAATTTTAGGATTATTTGCTCCAACTCTTTGAAAAATACTGGTGGAATTTTGATCGGAATGGCATTAAAAGTATAGATTGCCCTAGGTAGTATAGACATTTTAACAATGTTTACTCTTCCGATCCAAGAGCATGGAATGGTCTTCCATCTTTTTGTGTCTTCTTCAATTTCTTTCATGAGTGTTCTATAGTTCCTCGAGTACAGATCATGTACCTCTTTGGTTAGGTTTATTCCCAGGTATCTTATGGTTCTTGGTGCTATAGTAAATGGAATCGATTCTCTAATTTCCCTTTCTGTATTTTCATTGTTAGTGTATAAGAAAGCCACTGATTTCTGTACATTGACTTTGTATCCCACCACGTTAGTGAATTGCTGTATGAGTTCTAGTAGTTTGGGGGTGGAGTCTTTTGGGTTTTCCATGTAAAGTATCATGTCATCTGTGAAGAGAGAGCGTTTGACTTCTTCCTTGCCAATTTGGATACCTTTTATTTCTCTTTGTTGTCTGATTGCTGTTGCTAGGACGTCTGATACTATGTTGAACAAGAGTCCTGAGAATGTGCTTCCTTGTCGTGTTCCTGATCTCAATGGGAAGGCTGTGAGCTTTTCCCCATTGAGGATGATATTTGCTGTGGGCTTTCAACGATAGATTTTATGAAGTTCAGGAATGTTCCCTCTATCCCTAAACTTTGAAGCGTTTTAATCAGGAACGGATGCTGGATTTTGTCAAATGCTTTTTCTGCATCAATTGAGAGGACCATGTGGTTCTTCTCTCTTCTCTTATTGATTTGTTCTATCACATTGATTGATTTGCCAATGTTGAACCATCCTTGTAATCCAGAGATGAATCCCACCTGGTCATGGTGGATAAACATTTTAATGTGCTCTTGGATCCTATTTGCTAGGATCTTGTTGAGAATCTTAGCATCCATCTTCATCAGTGATATTGGTCTGAAATTCTCCTTTTTGGTGGGGTCCTTGCCTGGTTTGGGGATCAGGGTAATGCTGACTTCATAAAAAGAATCTGGAAGTTTTCCTTCTGCTTCAATTTTTTGAAACAGCTTAAGGAGAACAGGTGTTATTTCTTCTTGGAAAGTTTGGTAGAATTTCCCAGGGAATCCATCAGGTCCTGGGCTCTTGTTTCTTGGGAGGTTTTTGATCATGCTTCAATCTTGTTACTAGATATCCTTCTATTCAGGTTGTCACTTTCTTCCTGGTTCAATTTCGGGAGTTTATAGTTTTCCAGGAATGCATCCATTTCATCTAGGTTGCTAAACTCTTTGGCATATAACTGTTGATAATAGCTTCTGATGATTGTTTCTACTTCCTTGGTGTTAGTTGTGATCTCTCCCTTTTCATCCATAATTTTATTAATTTGAGCTTTCTCTCTTTTCTTTTGGATTAGTGTGACCAATGGTTTGTCGATCTTACTGATTTTTTTCAAAAAACCACCTTCTAGTTTCATTGATACATTTTACTGTATCTCTAGTTTCTACCTGATTGATCTCTGCTCTAATCTTGATTATTTCCCTTCTTGTGTGTGGAGTTGGTTTAATTTGTTGTTGATTCTCCAGTTCTTTAAGGTGTAGAGACAGCTGTTGTATTCTGGATTTTTCAATTTTTTTGAGGGAGGCTTGGATGGCTATGTATTTCCCCGTTAGGACTGCCTTTGCTGTATCCCATAGGTTTTGGACCGAAGTGTCTTCATTCTCATTGGTTTCCATGAATCGTTTAAGTTCTTCTTTGATCTCCTGGTTGACCCAAGCATTCTTAAGCAAGGTGGTCTTCCAGGTGTTTGAGTTCCTTCCAAACTTTTCCTTGTGATTGAGCTCCAGTTTCAAAGCATTGTGATCTGAGAATATGCAGGAAATAATCTTAGTCTTTTGGTATTGGTTGAGTCTTGATTTGTGACCCAGTATGTGGTCTATTCTGGAAAAGGTTCCATGTGCACTTGAGAAGAATGAGTATTCTGTTGTTTTAGGGTGGAATGTTCTGTATATATCTATGAGGTCCATCTGGTACAATGTGTCATTCAATGCTCTTGTTTCTTTATTGATTTTCTGCTTGGATGATCTATTACTGAGAGAGGCGTGTTAAGATCTCCTACTATCAATGTATTCATATCAATATGACCCTTTATCTTGATTAATAGTTTTCTTATGTAATTGGCTGCTCCCATATTGGGGGCATAGATATTTACAATTGTTAGATCATCTTGGTGGATAGACCCTTTAAGAATGATGTAGTGTCCTTCTGTATCTCTGACTACAGTCTTTAGTT
>PISX010011904.1:0-62941 GCA_004024625.1 Mellivora capensis | reverse complement strand
TTTTTTTTTTTTTTTAATTTTTTTTTCAATTTATTTATTTGTCAGAGAGAGAGGGAGAGAGCACAGGCAGATAGAGTGGCAGGCAGAGGCAGAGGGAGAAGCAGGCTCCCTGCCGAGCAAGGAGCGCGATGTGGGACTCCATCCCAGGACGCTGGGATCATGACCTGAGCCGAAGGCAGCCGCGTAACCAACTGAGCCATCCAGGCGTCCCCAGTTACTTTTCTTTCTCTTTAACCTCCCTTTGACTTGGAGAGACATGAGTTAAAAGTTAACTTTCATGCTTATCTGCTCTATAGCAGATAGAATGAGCTACTTTTTAAAGCAGAAACTATACTTACTTTGAAAATGAAAGCATCATTTTCTCTGGCTTCTTGGGTTGATGGACTGTTGTCCTCAGTGGCTGTACTGACTCTGGAGAGGGCAAGGCAGGTTTCTCTGTGTTCATACATTTCCTACTATCATCTGTACATGAAGAGTAAGAAAGGTTTCTTTGTTCTTGAGTATAATAATCATTACACTGTTTCATCCAGTGAAAGTGTTTCTGCAATGGTCATTTTGTATTGAGACCAAATAGAAATGTATGTTTGAGAAATGTTTTTAAATTTGTATTCATATTAGGTATATAAAAATGCAGTATGATGGTGTTCTTTTGCAGTTTTTTTCCCACAAAATGAATTGACTCTGAGATTTGGCCTCATTTCTTGACATACTTATAAAATTTATTTCATCTTGCCAACATCCTCAAACAATTGGTGCATTAAGACTATGCACATGAAGACTTAACTCAGACCTCAAGTTCTGTATTTTCCCCATTGGTACATCAGCCATCCCCAGCGACCCATTATTGTCCACCTTGGAGAAGGTGTCCTGTGGTATGGCCAGCCAGAGTACCAGTCCCTCCAGTGGAGGAAATGGTGGGGGAGACGTACTCAGAGAAGGTGAGCTCCAAGGAAGTCATATTCTCAGAGCTTTGGTTTCCAGTGTGAATAACAGGAAACCATTTAAAAGGTCTTCCAGTGGTCTGAAATTTTCAGTGCCTCCTTAAATGTCTTAACAAATAGTAGCTCAGGGACTGGAAATGATTTAAAGAATACTTATTTGCTTCAGGAAAAATGTATTTTCATCATTGTTTTACTCTAGTTAAAGACTAAATTTCTATTTCTAAAAGTAGAAACAGGAGCAGTCTTCTTTTTCTCTAAATGTGTCTTTACAGGGAAAACAGAGATTTTCTGAATATAAATAAACAAAAGTAAACATTTTATTTTTTATGTAATACATCTTTTATCCTATTTGGAGAGGAAGGGCATACTCCAAGAGAAAAAAGGATTATAGCCTTCACCAAAAAGAGAGGATATTTTGATAACTTGACTTTCCCCAAGGAATATTTTAAGTGGTCTGAGAGGGTTAGCAGTACTACCAAGTATAAAGAACATAATTTGTGGGGCCCAGTAAAAAATGAAAATGCAAGAGTCTTTGTTCAAAAGGCAGGAAAAAAATGTGAAATTAAAGGTTCTCAAATACGAATAGTTTTCTTCCATGGACTTTTCAACTTGTCAGGGTGTTTTTATTTGCTATTTAATTCCATTCTATAAAAAGAAAAATTAATAAATTATTAACAAATATTAATAGTCAATAAATAATATTATTTTAATATTAGTTAATAAATAATAGTTAATGGTCTTAATAAAAATAAATGGTTAATAAATAATAAATATCAATAAATAAATAATAAATAAATATTAAGAAATAGATATTAATAAATAATATAATATAAATAAATAAAATTTACTGTTTATGTTGTATAATGCCTATTTTAAATGCAAATGTAAAAACATTCACCTATGTCCATCACTAAAATACACAGTTTGTATTTTGTAGCTCATACATGTATATGTTTTTTTCTTATCAGAAAAATGAAAATGCTACATTAAACAATCTATCTAATTTATCTATCTAATCTATCTAAACAAAATATATCTAATATATTTATAGTCTACCGATACTCTCTTACCTTCAACTTACTGATAAGGAAAGACTCAAGGAAAAAGGGACTACGGTTTGTCCTTTTCCCTCATCCTTTTTTATCCTCATTTTCAGCATTAGTGGAAGGCTAATACAAGGGAAAAGTATAAGAATGGACAGGATGGGGTGTCTTGGTCATTCATGTTTCTGACAAACACGTTTTCTTCATCGGAATTAAGTTGTAGTTCTCATGGAAAGATAGTCTCTCCCTCTGTCTTAGATGTAATATGCATACCTTGGATTCACTTTGAGTGTTTCTAAACTTCCAAGCATCGTGGGCCCACTGGAATTCTGTGCACAAGGGGCACTACATACACTGTATTTGAATGGGGAGCCAAGAACTGGCCGATGTGCATATTGTGAGTGGTTTATCTGCTCATGTGCATGTTTGTTGTCTCATTGGACTTCACTTAAAAAATACAAGCTTAGAGGTAAAAGAATTTTAGTATGGGAACAGCAGAGCATGAAACCAAGTTCAGTACCCTTCCGAGCACGAGGCCCTGTGCAATTACATTGCTCATATGCCCATGAAGTTCTCCTGGTAAAAAAAAGGAGCCATGACTCCTAATGTTCCTGCTCTTAATTCAGGCTTCCCCTGAGATAGGGCCATGGGGCTGGGACTGTTGCAGGACTCACTGGGGTAAATGTGGCTCTTTATCAAATGCAGCCAGGCACCCAGGGGATGTGCTGCCGCATGAAAGCAAACAACCAATCTTTAGTCACATCCCTTAATTCACAGTAGCATTTTAGCCTAGATTCAAACTGCTGCTTAATAAACGGTTTGGATTGTCCTACATTTAACATAAAACCTGTAGAGCTTACTAACTTAGGGATAGTGTGATTTTCAGAAGAACTTAATAATGTTGCAGTGTGGAGTCTTCTTGGAAAGATCCAGGCTACGAAATCGGATTTTTCTTAGGAGTGCTGAGAAAACACATACTCCTACTTTCTGCACTTGGCTTTCCGTGCTGCCTCCCATCTGCCTGCTGACCTCCAACTCTTCAGACAGAAGGCCTGCTTCCGTGTACAGTGTGAATGAGCATGGGCTTAGACCAAGTCTCAGCTAACCAACTGTATCAAGAGGTTGTTAAGAACTTAAAATAGCTGACAGTGTTCTTCCATAGGAACATAAATTCTAGCAGAAACTACCATTATAAGTATATTGCTTCTTTAAAAGAAGTTTTATTTAAATCCCTGTTAACGTACAATGTAATATTGGTCTCAGGTGTGCAATATAGTGATTCAGCACTTGCATACATAAAATAACTTCTAATGGTAGAATTTCACAATTCTGAGAGAGATTTCTGGAGATGGTCCTTTCAGTAAGAAAAGTATTCTTGGGGTTCCTTTAAATTTCATTGAATAGGCACTAGGCAGTTTGCATTTCCCCTCCAGGAGGCACCATGCTCAGCAGGTTTCATTTGGTATCTTGGCATTCACTTGCTACAGTAGATCAACTATGTGTAGCTCTGAGAATTTTGTTACTTACTACCCCACAGTAGTGGAGTTACCACCCTTTCTACTGTGTACTTTATGCTTTCAAGTGTACTTAATGCTTTCATACTCATCAGTGTTAGCTAAAATGTATGTTAAGTCAACCTTGTCATTCAGCCCTATTTTCTTTTTTTAAAGATTTTATTTATTTATTTGACAGAGAGAGATTACAAGCAGGCAGAGCAGCTGGCAGAGAGAGAGGGGGAAGCAGGCTCCCTGCTGAGCAGAGAGCCCAATGTGGGGCTCCATCCCAGGACCCTGAGATCATGACCTGAGCCGAAGGCAGAGGCTTAACCCACTGAGCCACCCAGGCGCCCCTCAGCCCTATTTTCACACTAAAGAGCAAATATAGAGAGAAGGGTCACAAAGTAAATCTTCATTCAGAAAAGCTAAATAGAGGAGACAGGACAACATTTTTGGAATGATAATATGTTACTCTAAACAGATTTGTGTATTAAATCTCAAAATACTATAATTTGTATATGAATTTTGAAACTGAACTCGGGGTGATTCAGAATGTGTAGAAGGAAGATCCCGAAGCATTCGCTTTGCACCTCAGTATCAGTACATTTTCTTTTCTTTCCTTCTCCCTACCCCCCCAAACCATTTTAAATAAAGCCAAGGTCAAAGGTCTGTGGAGTAAAGCTTGCAATTACCACTTATTGACACTAGATGGTGATGGTGCATCAGAAAGGTAAAATGTTGCTGGCATTAATTTGCCATTGGGCAAACTTAAGAACTTGTGGAAATACTAGAACAATTTGATAAGTATTATAAAATTATGGGGAATCATCAAAGTGTAAATGAGAAAGAAAAGCATTTGATAGATTTTTTTTTAATTTTAATTTTAATCAATGGAAGTAATTCCTCCTTAACTTTTATGGATATATCACAGTTTAGGATATCTGTGATTTCTAATTTTCCTATATTTAGAACAATAACATAAAGCGGTGAGAATATAGACTCTTAGATTTTCTTACTTCTTTCCTTATCTTTTACTCTTGCCATACCAGCACTTAATTTGGCTTCTAAAATTTGTGAAGGCATCCAAGATACACTTTATTTTCACAGAAACAACAAATCAGTTATTCAATAAACATTTAGTAAATGTTTCCCATGTGTCAGGCATGGTTCAAGTCGCTGGGGATACAGCAGTAAATTCAACAATAAAAATCCATTCCTTTGTGGAACTTAGATTGAAGTATCAGTTCTTTCCTTTTGCACTCATATTTCATTGGTTTATATAATATTTCATTAACTTATAGAATAATTCCAACAGATGATAATGTGCAGATGTTGATTAGGGAATTTACCCAGGGGACACTGCTGGGTATAGAACTGAACTATTGGGAGTAAAAGTGTTAAGAGGGTATTAGTGGTGAAAGTTCAACATATGGAGGCCATAGGCATTATTTCAATGGGTAGAAGGACAGCTGCTGCCTATTAATCTTCTCAGTGGATCAGGGCTGGAAAATGCGGTCAGCAGAAACCAGTGTGTCCTTCAGACTCCTTTAAGGGTCTTTAGGATTAAAGTTATTTTCATAGTAATAGTAAGATATTATTTGCCTTTTGTACTTTTTAATACTTTCACTGATGGTGCAGAAGTAAAGGTAGGTAAAACTGTTGGCCACTTAAGATGAATCAAGGGAACAGCACTGAAATGTACTAATGGTCCTTATATTCTTTACTGCTACATACTCTCATTTAATAATATCTTTGATCAAACAGTTAAAATGGTTAATTTTTATTAAAAGTACTTGATAATCTGTGTGGTGAAATGGAAAATACACATACAAAGCTTTTGCTGCATACCAAAGTCCAATGATTGTCATTAGGAAAATAATTTGTGGGGTTGGTGGCCTGTAACTGAGCTTGCTGCTTTTTTATGGAATACCATTTTACTTAAGAGAACATTGACAGAAAACTTATTCAGACATGGCTATTAGGCTATTTTCTCAAAAATGAATGAAGTAGGTCTGTCACTTCAAGGAAAACTGACAGTATTTGTTACCAGAGATAAATTGTGAACTTTCATATGAAAATTATACTTTTTAAAAACTTGCATCTAATATCATGAGCTTGATAGCTACCTCATACTGCTGTTTTAATATTGCATAATGAAATATGTAACCATTTAGAAGATTGGCATAAGTCAGAGAACCAGTATTTTCCAGATGACCAATTATGTTATGTTACAAATTTAGGCATGCATGAAAAATTCACTCAAAATACAAGATAAACCAAGGGTTTTCATGGAACAGTGGGAAAAGCTATCCATAGGTTTCAGATTTTATGTCATAACTAACCTTTTACTCAACTACCACTTGTTGAGTTTTGTTGTAATGTCAAAGAAGAATATCCAAAATTAGCTGAAAAGGCCAAAATATTCTTTCCTTTTCCATTTTCACCCAACTTAACTATGTGTGACTCTGGATTTTGTTCATATTCCAACAAAAATAATACATCTCAACAGATTGAAAACAGAAACAGATACGATACTACAGCTGTCTTCTAATGTAGAATTCATTGTGATTTGCAAAAATGTAAAACAGTGCCAATTTTCTTACTAATTGGTTTGTTTTGAAAAATATTTTTTGTAAAATGTTGTTTGCATTAACACTTACTGAGTTTATTATTGGGTTTAAGCAAATTACTAAATTAATATTTAAATAATTTCTTTGTTTAATTTCTAATTTAGTAGATGTTGATAAAAATAACATGAATAAACAAGAGCTCTTGGGGTCTTCAAAAATTTTAAGAATGTAGAGGGTTCCTCAGATCAAACATTTTGAGCATCACTGAGATATGTTACAGTAGTCAGTTAATAATTTTATCTCATATTTAATAGGGATTATAGTATAAAATATCTATTACAGACTACAGTGTTCTCAAACTATTTTCTGCATCTGAAAATACATAATTTGGGGCCCCACCCCTTCTAAGACATTCAGGACTTTTAATCTTGGGTGAAGAAAATGAATCTACTTTTTTTTTTTTTTAAAGTAGGCTCCCTGATCAGAGTGGAGTCCAGCGTGGGGCTTAAACCCATAACCCTGAGATCAAGACCTGGGCTGGAGAGTCAAACCCTTAAGGCACTGAACCCACCTAGGCACCCTTACCATTTTTAAAACACCCTTGAGGTAGTTCTGAGATTATGAAGTAGAAGATGTTTAAACACCAGTTTTGTAAAAAATAGCTTTTATTAATTCAAAGGCAATCCATATCTATTATATAACATTTTGAAAATACAAATTACCTAAAATAATAACAATCACATGCACATCCCTTTTCTGTGATTTCATTACCTAGAAATAGCAATTACCAACACTCCTGTAGTTTCATTCTTGAATATGTGTATGTGTGTCTCTGTGTTTTAAGAACGAACAATGTGTAGTTTACTTTTAATCACTTAACATTGAATGAACATCTTTTCTCGACATTAACAATCTTTATACACCTGTGATTCCTAAACCTGGCTACTTCGGAATAAGGCCGGGGATGGGAATAGCTTAAACATACTGCTACATGGGCTTCCTGCCCCGAGATTCAAATTTCATTTTTGAATTGTTTTCTGTTGGAATGATGAATAGAAACTGTGGAGTCAAAGACTTTAGAATCTTTATTTTGGAGAGATCTTTCATTTTGTCAGATTGCTCTACAGAAAAGCTCTATCCATTTACATTCTCATTAGCAGAGCGTAAGGGTGCTGAAAATCTCATCACTATCAGTGGGTATTACCATCTTTCAAAAAACTTTACCAAGTTGATAGTGGGAAAATGTTGCCCATGTATATTAATTTGCACTTGAGTACTAGAAAGTGTGGAATATGTTTTATACATGTTATCCGTTTGAAATTTTTTTCTTTGAATGGCCTCTTCACCTCAGATTTGAACCTTTGAAAGTTGAATATCCCAACTGTATTAGTATTACTTTCTGTTAAACAGTATTAGTTAAACAGTATTAGTATTACCTTATCAAATCCTTTGGCTAGAGCTCCTGCCAAATACAGGATTCATGGCAGTATGCATTATCGATGTGCCAATATGGCATTTATCCCATTTGTTTTCATTGGCTCTGAACTTAACAGTCTTACATTATTTCTTAGCTAAATTTTAAACACTGAAAGAGGTGTGTAAAGAATTGAATTTATATCATGACCCCAGCTACAATCCTTAACCCTGTCTTCAACTTAAATATTTAACAATATGTTTGATTTTGATTAACTCAAAAGCACTAGTCATGGATAAACATTTCAAGTAAAAATATTGGTGAAATTCTGTGCTTCAAATAGGACTAAATTGTCAGTAACTGTATTATAGCATTATTTGTTATCACTGGAAAATGTCTTGTAAAATTCAGGCAAACCCATAGTGAGAAGTTGGGTCTGTTCCTTTTGTGGCCTAATCTCAAATCACCAACAGTGTGAGTCATGAGAAATGGAAGCCTTAGTATTCTATCAAGTGAATTATATGCTGGCCAAGCCATCATAGGATTGCCTTTGGAATTTGACATTACTATTATGTTACTGGGCATGTTCTGTTTTCAAGTTCATGAAAATCAAAAGGGGAATATTTCTGGGAAAATTTCCTAAAGCTCCTGCCTCTGTGGGCCTTTGCAATAATACAACCGCAATTTGACCATATGTTTCCTTTCAGTATTTTTTTATAACTTTTCAGAGTTGGCTTCAGTTGGTCAGTGTTGATAAAACCCCTTGGTAGCTGTTGGGGGTGCCTTGAAATGAGAGGCCAGGAGTTGACCTTCTGATCAAAGTGACTTTTAAGTTCAACCCTGTGGTTCTAATCTACCATCAGTCTGAGTACAGTTGAGGGTAAAATGAATATTTATGTGGGAATGCCAAATGTGAATAAGGGTAGGAAATAGGTCTAATGAGAGCACAAAGTATACTCACTTGATACCCAAACTAGGCAAATTAAGAATGGAGACCCCTAGGAAGTTACATCAAAGCTGGATCCTGGAGGAAGAGTGAGTAAGCCAAATAAAGTAAAGGTAGGGATTTCCTATTAAAGGCCCACAGTTGGACTGCTTAGACCTCTTTGAACATGCCACATCTCTGTGTGAATAGTGGTGATGGGCCTCTGATGGCTGAAGTCGGGGAGGCTGTGAGAGGACCATACTTGGAAGATCTTATGTGTTCAGCCAGGGAGAGCTGACTTACTCTCTCCCTACCTTCTTATTTAAAAAAAAAAAAAAAAAGATAAAGGCAAACAGAGTTCCTGCTTATGTTCCTGAGGTGATCCACAGGCCCAGTAAATCCTTCCCTTTTCGCTTGGGTAATATAGAAACCCATCTATTTTTTAAAGCTATTTTACATTTGTCATAATCATAAAATTTTTTTTTTAAAGATTTTATTTATTTATTTGTCAGAGAAAGAGCGAGAGAGAGTGAGCACAGGCAGACAGAGTGGCAGGCAGAGGCAGAGGGAGAAGCAGGCTCCCTGCCGAGCAAGGAGCCCGATGTGGGACTCGATCCCAGGACGCTGGGATCATGACCTGAGCCGAAGGCAGCTGCTTAACCAACTGAGCCACTCAGGTGTCCCTGTCATAATCATAAAATTTAGTAAGACTGTTGACAATCAGTGAAAACAACTGGTTTCCTATCATGAAGACAGAATTAATGACTGTTGAATTTAATATATTGGTTTTAGAAGCATCTTAGTTTTACTTGCTAATTCATTATTAATATGTATTGCTAAAATAAATGTGTACAGTTTTAAAGGTTTTTTTTTTTACTGCTTTAAATTCTTTATGGAATAATATGGGATCTAATGAACTATAAATTATATATTTTTAAAATCTCCATGTATTTAATTTTATGTAATCAAATTAACTTTTTGTTTTGTGAGTTTTGAATGTAGTGGTGTGGTGAATTATTTTTCCTATAATTTTTCAAACACTAAATCTTTATTGAATGGCCAACATATGCAAGGGAAAATTTCTTGTACTAAAGAACTACTAAATAGTTCGGGAAATGAGGTAAACCCAAAAAAGCAAAATAACAACTATGCATTTAAATTATATTTTGTGACTGTAGTAGAAGAGATATTCTAAGCATAGATAACATATGTGTATATTGCCGGAGGAATCACATGGAAATTGGGTGGTTACAAAATGGGACTGTGGAGCAGATATCATTTGACCCTTTATGTAGGTCTTGAAAGATGCTTGAAAGATGGGCGTAATTTGTATTGGCAAGGAGGAAGGAAGGCTTAGGATAAGATGTAATATTGGAAAGGCATTGGATATTGGTGAATAAATTCATCTTTTGCTGCCAGAAGAATGGAAAAAGCAAAATTTTAGAGTAAAAGAACCTTGTTTATTTTTCTCCCTTCCTCTCTCCTTTCCCCAAAATTTCCTTGAGAAGGAAAATAGATTTTATATGGTATCCATGTCATACTAATTTTTTTCAGCATTGTCATGCTAGGAGTTGTCAATGATTGATGAAGAGCTGTCTAAATTCAGTTCTTAAAAGGACAAAGCAACCACTTTAGTGAACTGAATTTTTTTGATCTGCCATATGTATTGTTTGATATGCCTGCATAATTTATCAAGATACTTCAGAATCTCCACGTCACCTGCTCCTCAGATCAGAAGGTGATTGTGGCTTTGGGTGGATATTAATCAGCCACAGCACTGCCTGGTCAGAAAGAGCAAGTGTCCTAGCCTTTTACTTCATGAGACCTTGAGTGTCCATCCAGCGTAGGTCCCAAGGGAACTGCATTTGGTGGACTGGAGTGGCCGGCATGCCTCAGGTGAGATGTGAAGTACAATGGTTGACCTGTGTTTAGAAGCCTCTCTTTCTCATAAAATACCTAATCATTATTCACCTGAGATCTTCTATTGTTACTTCCTTTCCCCCATTCTTTAAACATTTTATACTATAAAGAAAATAACTGGAGATTACATGGAGTAGTTAGAAATTCATGGGCAATGTGTTTTTAACTGAAAATAGCACAAATTTAATATGCATGCTTTCATTTTACTTTCTTTAAACATGAATGCTGGTTTAATTCATGAATGACCAACTTATTATTGGAAGAAGTATACGGTACTTGCCATGTACCCTCAGAAGCAGAGATGGCTTTTTGATGGTGAATGTGGCTGCCATCATGAGCAGTGCATATCTGGTCTTTTTCACAGTGGTTCCCATTATCAGGAGAGCAAAAGCTCCTTAGAAATATTAACATATGTTTGTAGGAGTTAACACCTCAGTGGAGTTTAGTCAAAGAGAATGTGGGAACAATACTCCAGGAATCTAGGAAAGACATTGATGGAGAGAAATGCTGTTACTTTATGAAACACTAGAGGTGGGAGGTAAGCCAAAGAAAAATTCTTGTACTTTACAGGTTTTCCTAAATTTGGTCTTGCTCCAACATAATTATACAAGCAGCAGTTGCCAAAAACTAAATATGAATAAAAATGGAAAAGACGGATATTTGTTGAGAAGATTATAGGCATCTGGTGATAAGAAAAAAAGTCAATAAATATTCAATTGATATGAAAAATAGCTAATTCTACAAATGTTTTCAGGCAGTTGTTGGCAGGGTGTTTCTTGTAGACTATGTGTACCCAGTAGGAACTCTTATTGACTCAGGTTTTCATTCCGATTGAGTTTTATTCCATCATATATAAAAAATTAGAGCTTCCCCTCCTACTATTTTTCTAGTATGTAGAAAAAGCAGAATCTTCTTCTATAAGCAAATATCAACTGGAATTATCTTTGAATATTTTATATTCTATGAATTATTTGCAAAATATCAATATATACTTTAAAAATAAGGCTATTTAAATATATGTGCAGTGTTGATCCAGTCTTTCCATGTTCTTAGAACCTGAAGCTATGTCTACACTGAACATGTTCTCGATATTTAGCAATATTAATGTGTACCACTTTAAGAAATATTGCACTGGAGTTTTTGTGCTTCTGTGTTTTGAAATTACTTGACCAGAGGAGTTTTAAGATACAGTCTCTTCCAAAAATTTGATCGCAGAAGTTTAGGGATCAACAATACTCTTAACATAAACAAGTAAAAGGAAGGAACCTTTAACCCGAAGGGACAAGTAAATTGGTGAAGTTTATTTCCTTGGGAGGGAGATGTCAAAGATGGGTGTAATAAAGTTTTCTATGTCAAATGCTTTTCTTCTGTGTATTATCAAGGATCACAAATTTCAAAATTTCCCTTTAATAAAACTGGTTATCCTCATAATCCTGCTTTTATTCTTGTGAGAAAAGTAAAGTCATGAAATTAGAGAAAATGGACACAATATTCTTTCTCAGTCATCTTAGGTTTCCAAGATATTGTTCCCCCTAAAGCCCAGAAGTGTCCAGGCAATACACTAAGATTATAATGACACAGTGAATAGATACAAGTAGAAATAATATTCTACACATGGATTACCTCAAAGATGCAAAAAAGTACTAAATATTTCTTTTATTTTTTTTAAAGATGTTATTTATTTATTTAACGGAGAGAGAGAAATCACAAGTAGGCAGAGAGGCAGGCAGAGAGGCACGCAAGCAGGCTTCCTGCTGAGCAGAGAGCCCAATGCAGGGCTTAATCCAGGACCCTGAGATTATGACCTGAGCCAAAGGGAGAGGCTTAACCCACTGAGCCACCCAAGCGCCCCAGTACTAAATATTTCTTATGTAAAACATTTTGGCCATCTCTTTGTGGATAATGTGTTTTGACAGAAAAATAATATGAAAGCATTTGGGTTTCAAAGACATCAACAAATCATTACTTGAAAAGATTCGAGTAAACCATTGCCACTCTTTTGGTAAAAGTGCTATTATATTTTAAGAAGTCAGGGTTAAATACCTATGTGTGAATTCCTTCTCTGTATTGGTTTGATAATACCACTATCTTACATAAATTCCCTAAAAGCTTTCCTCTGCTTTCAGGATAAAGGTCAGACTGTAGCAGTGGCATATTATACATTAAGCATTATCATGAATTTTATGTCTTTCACTTAGTTATTTTGGTTCCAGTTCACCGAGTCATCCTTATGTCTTATATATAATATCCTTCTCATTTGTCTACCTCACCAACTCTCACCCTTCAAAACAATCTATTCAGAACTTGGGCCACAAAGTGTTCTCTGAAACATTTTTTGCTCTGCTAGCACTCTAATGGCTCCCCCATCAAAACTACACTTTCATTTGGTTTGCTTACAATTCTGTCTTTATAATTCTTATTTATCACATGCGTCATATGGTATAGTAGTTACTTATTTACACAACTTTCCCCTATAGAAGAATAGTTCCCTGAAAACAAGGACGATTTCATTTTCATTTTTATTAACCTAGGATCCAGGCCAGTGCCTGCATATTTTAACTGCTCAGTAAATTGTTAGTGAATGAATATTTGAATTAAAAACTTATCTGCATATTATATAATGAAATTTAGCAGTGAGGTAGTATGAAATTATTTGAAGTAAAGTTAACATCACATATCTAATCACATAAGGTTAGTACAAACAGATTGTGTCTCTCAGAATAAAAGGAGGTCTATTTTAGTCTGTGTGCCAAAGATTACAAAAGTGTATCTCAGTTTCCAGAATCTAAAATGGACTGTTGAGTAGAATATACTCTTCTTGATGTCTCTGTGAAAAGGAGTTAGAACACCTTTACCTTTCTGTGTTAAGGTGATTTGAAAATAATAAAGAAGAAAAAGAGACAATTTGTTGTTTTATAATACGCTAATTTAAGTGTTTCTGTCCTGGATAGTGCTGGAAGCTGTATAATTTCCAATTTCAACTTTGTTTCGTTTCTACTTTAACAACTTTATAGTAACATACTTGCATGTATTTAAAATATGAAAATTGGTAAGCTTAACATAAGTATATATATCCATTAAATAATTACCACTTTCAAAATAATGAACCTGTCACCCACAAAGACTCCTTGTGCCCTGCCTCTCCCCGACCTGTATCTGAGGCAGTCACAGCTCTGTTTCCTGTCAGGATAGATTTGTTTGCATTTTCGACAATTTCATATAATAGGAATCATATGGTATGTGCTACTTACTGTCTGGCTTTTTTCACATAGGCTAATTACTATGAGATCAATCCATGTTTTGGTGTGTATCAGTACTTTCTATTCATTGATGAGTAGCATTCCTGTGTGTATATGTACCACAGCTGTGTATCCATTCACCAAACCTGTCATTTCCAGGTTTTGACTATGACAAAGCTGCTATGAAAATTCTTGTAGCGGTATTTTTATTGACTTTTTTTTTTTCCTCTTGGATAAATATCTAGGAATGGAATGGCTGGGTCATTTGTTAGATGTGTATCTAACTTTCTAAGAACCTAACAAACTATTTCGGAGGTGAATTTACTGTTTTACATTCCTTCTAGTACTGTATGGAAGGCCTAGTTTTCTACATATTTACTGCTGATTTTCATAATCAGTCCTTTTAATTTAGGTGTTCTAGTATGTGTGTAGTGGTATCTAACTGTTGTTTTAAATTGCGTTTCTTTAAAAGCAATGATGTTAAACATCTTTGTGCTTATTTGCCATCTATATAACTTCTTTGGTGATCTGGTCCAAAATCTTACCAAAGTTTTAATTAGATTACTTGTTTTCTTATTATTAATTTTTGAGAATCCTTTATATATTCTGACACAGATCCTTTATGTGCTATAATAATTTTCTCCCATTCTCTGGCTTGTCTGCACTTTTTAACATTGACGTTCTAAGAGGTGAAATTTATAACTTTGCCAATGTCCATTTTATCAATGTAGTCGTTTTAAGATCATAAATTTGCATTTGTACCTAAGAAATCTTTGCCTAATTGAAAGTTTTAGCTTATGCTTTCTTTTAGAATTTTTATAATCTTAGGGGTGCTTGGGTGGCTCAATTGATTAAGTGTCTGCCTTTGGTTCAGGTCATGATCTAGGGTCCTGGGGTCGATTCCCACGTCAGGCTCCATGCTTAGCAGGGAGCCTGCTTCTCCCTCTCCCTCTGCCTCTCCCCCTGGCTTATGCTCTCTCACTCTGTCTCTCAAATAAGTAAATAAATAAAATCTTAAAAAATTTTTTTTAGAATTTTTATAATCTTAGAATTTATATTTAGATCGGAAGCCATAATAAGTCTTGTATAGCAGGAAGAGATTAGAGTTCATTTTCTTGCACATAGCTACCCAGTTGTTCCAAAACAATTTGTTAAACAGATTATCCTTCTGCCACAAAAATGTTTTTGCATCTTTGCAAGGTATATCCATGTATGTGTGGTTTTATTTCTGGTCTCTTTATTCTGTTCCATTCATCAGTGTGGCTGTCTTTTTTCCAAAACACATCATCTTGATTATCATGACTTTATAATACGCTTCAAAATCAGATAGTGTTAGTCCTCCAATTTGGTTCTCCTTTTTAATGTTGTTATGGTTATTTCAGGTTTCTTGTATTTAAACCTGAATTTTAAGTGATTTTGTTAATTTCTATAGAAAAGCCTGCTGGGATATTAATTGACAATGTACTGAAACTATGGACCCATTTGAGGAAACTGACATCTTAACAATATTGACACTTCCTACCCATGAACACAGACTTTGTCTCCATTTATTTTTATTCTCTTTAATTTCTCTGAAAAGTATTTCATAGTTTATAGTGTTTTTGACTTTTTCCATCATAATTATTCCTAATAATTTTGTAAGTTTTAGGCTCTATTAAATAAAATCTTTATAATTTTATTTTCTAAGTATTTGTTGCTAGTTTATGGAAATTTGATTTTATATTCATCTTTTATCCTACAATCTTGCTAAGCTCACTTATTAATTCTAGTAACTTCCTTGTTGATACCATCTAATACTCTAGGTGGATGATCATGTTGTTTGTAAACAGACATTTTTACTTTTTTCCGGTCTGGATGACTGTTACGTTTTTGTGTTGCTGAAATTGCTGCCCAGTACCTTCAGTACAATGTTGAATGGAAATGGAACAAGCATAAAAATAAAACTCAGAGATACAGAGAACAGATTTGTTGTTGCCAGAGGCAGGGGCTAGGGATTGGGTGAAATGGTGAAGGTGGTCAAAGGTACAAACTTCCAGTATGAAATAAATATCATGGGTATGTAATGCAGACTGGTGACCATAGTAAATAATACTTTATTGCATATTTGAAAATTGCTAAGAAAATAGATTTTAAAAGTTCTCATCACAAGAAAAAATGTATATGTGTGATGATGGATGCTCATTAGACTTATTGTGGTGATTATTTTGCAGTATATATACATATTGAGTCATTTTGTTATATCCTTGAAACCAATATGTTATATGTTAATTATATCTCAGTTTAAAAATGGTGGGAGCAAGCCTCCTTGACTTCAATTTAAGGGAGAAAATATTCAGTTTTGGTATTTTTATTTGTTTTTTGTTTTTTTTTTGTTTTTTTATCATTAAGTGTGATATTAGCTCTAGAGTTTTTTGTTTTTTGTTTTTTTATATAAATCCCTTTTGATCAGATTGAGGAATTTCCTTTCTATTCCTGGTTTGAGAATTTTTATCAGGAATGGGTGCTGGATTTTATTAAATACTTCTTCTATACTACTGAGATGGTCATGTAGTTTTCTTTTTTTAACTTTCTTAATCTGGTAGACTATTTACAGTCACTTTTGAATTTTATGTCAACCTTGCATTCTTGTGATGAACCCAACTTAGTCATAGTATATTATCCTTTTTATGTATCATTGGATGTATATGATTTGCTAAAAAAATTCAGAGTTTTTGTATTTTTCATGGAAGATACTGGTCTGCAATCTTATTTGAATACCTTTAACAAGTTTGGGAATTAAAGTAATTTAGTTCTATACAATTTTTTTTTTCCTGTTCCCTTAATGTTTGGTAGAATTGACCAGTGAAGCCATATGGGCCTGAAGGTTCCCTCGGCTGGTCTGGCTTGGGTATATTAATTTAATAGTGTCCTGACAGATGGGGCTTTTTGGAAAAAAATTCTGTACTGATTATGTTTTTTATTTCATTGACTTCCATTGTGTTCTTTATTGTGGGTTTTTTTTCTGTGTATGTTAGGTCTAATTAACTCTTCTTTTTTTGTTGTTTTCTGGGTTTTGTTTTTTTGTTTTGTTTTGTTTGTATCCTGAGGGGAAGACTGGGATCATTGATTTAAAACTTTTTTTTCTTGGGGCCGTAGGTGGCTCAGTTGTTACGCAACTGCCTTCTGCTTGGGTCATGATCCCAGGGTCCTGGGATGGAGCCCTGCATCAGGCTCCATGCTCTGTGCGAAGCCTCGTTTTCCCTCTCCCGCTTCCCCTGCTTGTGTTCACTCTTTCGCTGTATTTCTGTCAAATAATAAAATCTTTAAAAAAAATAAATTAAAAAAACAACTTTTTTTTCCTTTTCCAACCTAGGTATTTAGTGGGTAAAGAATTCCATAAACGTAAATTAAGTAAATGGGTTGGTAGTATTTTTCTAGTCTGCTACCTGTGGACTGGCTTTCTGTCTTATTTAATCAATTATTGGGAGAGCAGTATTGAAATCTTTGACTATAATTGTGGATTTTCCTATTTTTTCTTGCAATACCATCAGTTTTTGCTTCATATATTTTGAAGCTCTGTGACTAGGGTGATAATGTCTCTAGATGAATTGGCTTCTTTATTCATATTTTTTTCCTTTTGTTTTTTTTTTTCTCTTTGTTCTGAAGTCCACTTTGTCCTATATTAAGATAGCCATTCCTGTTTTCTTCTTATTTCTTTTAGCTGGTGGTGTCTTTTTCTATCCTTTTGCCTCTATGTCTTTATATTTAAAGTGTATTATTTGTAGGAAGCACATAGTTATATCTAACCTTTTATTTTTTTACCTAATATGACAGATTCTTTTGTATTTTATTTTGGATAACTTCTATTTTTCTGTATTTAAGTTTGTTAATCTTTTTTTCCCTTAGTATCTAATCTCTCATTAATTTTATAATATGAATTTTTCATCTCAAATGCTATAGTTTTCATTCTTAGGAGTCAATTTGAGGGTTTTTTTTTTTTAATCTTTTCCATGTTTCTACACAAATTTTAGAACATACAGAATAAGTTAAAATGACTGTTTTTAATGTGCTTGTCTACCAGTTCTTTTTCAGTTTTAGATAAGTTTCTACTGATTGGTTTTTCTGCTTTTCATTAGCCATATTTTCCTGCCTTTTTGCAAGTCTGGTAATTTCTTATTAGTTTTCAGACATCACAGATTTTACTCTAGATGGTGGGAATAGGCACTATTCCCATCCAGTGTGAGTGCTGGGCACTATAACATCTCACTTTTTTGAGTGTTCTTTCTCTAGTCTTGGGTAGTTCCTTGCACTGATTAGGTGAACACTCAGATGGGCACTCTGTAGGTTTCCAGAGCTCTATCTGAAGCTCTGTCCTCTCTCAAACTCTATACTCAAAGTCTAGCTACTGTTTTCACTCCAGACTCTCAGCAACATGTCGTCAACTCAGGGAATCTACTGGGCTTCATTTGAGTTTTCATTCCCTTCATCATGGTCTGATAAAACAGACCCCAAATCTTCCCATCTTAGAACAATTTATTTGTCATTCATGTTCCATGTGAGATAAGAGTCTTTGCTGTATGTATGTTTTTCATCCAGTAACTATATGAAAGGAGTCAGTATGACAAAAAATTTTCATGGTAGAATGAAAACCTAGAGTGGCTAGAACCAATGACACCATGGCATTTGAAGCTACTTATTTTTGGAGTCAGGTGTATTATATAACCCCATTGGAAAAACTGATCCCAGTAGAGAGGAATACTTCTCCCACAGGGGCATTATAAGTCACATGGCAATGGGAAAGGGCATATCATTTTTGTATGGGGAAGGCAAAAGTTAATAGTTAAGGGCAAGAATAGAATCTATCATACTCATGTATCTACTCTCTGCAATATGGAAGTAGTATATACAATGAATAACAGTAGGATCTCTCTGTATAGCATTTTAAACACAATGGAAACAGCATCAAATAGTTTTATTTCACACTTACTTGTCTCTTCAGTAGAAACCCTTTTAAAATGATCTGAACAAAGAGATTGTATATATATGAAATTAAAATTCATCAAACATTTCAAGAATATATAGATTAAAATCAGAATTGCACTGGTTAAAATTACACTGCAGTCTTGATCTAGACAATCAGTCCAGTAGGACTGGTTCTGGAGCCAGATTTGCATTTCAATATTTATTTTTCTACTTTACTCTTTATTTAGGATCTGAGAAAACTTAGGCATGTCATTTAACTTCTCTGAGGCTGTTTCCTTGTCTGTGTAAAGGGGTAATAATAATATCTGTGTCATAGAGTTGATGTGAATAATATGTGTTAATATATTGAAAATACTGAGGATCTAGGGGCTCCTGAGTGACTCAGTCAATTAAACACCCAACTCTTGATTTCGGCTCAGATCATGGTCTCAGGTCTTGGAATTGAGCCCCGGGTAGTCAGGCTCTATGCACAGTGCTAAGTCGGGTTGTCCCTCTCCCTCCCTTTCTGTCCCTCTCCTTGGGTGCATGGGGTGCATGTGCTCTCTCTCTCTCTCTCTCAAAAATAAATACAATCTGAAACAAAACAAAACAAAAAACCTCAAACCCAAAATTCTTAGTATCTAGTGAAAAATAAATACTTGACACATACTTGCTTGTATTATTACAAAATAATTTTCTTATTTATGATGTCTTACTTTTACCCTAAAGTATTTTAAATGATATCTACATAAATAATATCCATTTGTAAATTATATATATTTGAAAACTTGTAAATAATATATATTCCCCTGAGAGAGACAAAACAGATTTCTGCAATTATACCAACCTTCCTTCCTAAAAATTTGTCTTATCTTGGGCATTATAAAACTGTTCATAGGAAAATAGGATAGCTGGACAGCCTTCTGTTGAACAGAACTAAGGTTAGAATAGGAACACAAGTAATGTTGATTTTGATTACCCTTAAAGGAGTATGGGAATAATGAGCTAAGTATACTATCTATTAATGTTTTGGGAATTTTTAGAAGAGTTTCATAAATAACATATCACTCATCTCTTTGAAATATTTGATTTTCACTTTTCGTTTTTCAGATCCATACCTTGTATTTTGGATGTACTGTATGTGTGTATGAGAGAGAGAGAGAGAGAGATTGAGTGTCTTTATCTCTAAATAAAGACATATGTATTACCTTCAATGTATGTTTTTACTTTTCTGAAATAGATTTTTTAATCTACTCTAGAAGAAACAAGAATATTTAATCTAGTTTGTTTACCATGAATGAAAGGATAGATGGTGATGAAAGTGCTTTTAGTAAGCACTAAATTATGTGGCTGACACTGTACAGAGTATATTTTTGGAATTGTTATTTTCACATAACAGATACATAGAATTCTCATCAGTCTGGATTTCACCATTTATGAGACCGTAAGTTAGAAACGATCAAACAATAGTTTGGGAATATACTTGTGGTTCATATTTTAAGCCTTCTGAATAAATGAAAAGGCTTAAACTGCTTTTCTCTTGAAAATATCCATGTCTGTGGAAAATTAGTATTCTGATAACTTAGAAGAAATGAACTGTCAATGGTGGATGACAAAAATGCATGACCCGAGATGAATCTCAGAGTCTCCCTGGGAACCTTTCTCTTCCAAACTGCCTCGCCACTAACATGAACTGCCTGAAAGGTCATCATTTATGCTTGGGCATTTTCAAATTGGCTATATGAATTGCAAGCGTAACAACCTTTTCAAAATGCAAGTTTGATTATGTTACTTCTGGTGCTTAAACATTTAAAAAAATTCTTATCTTCTCTATTCCCATAAAGAAAAAAGAAATTCTTAAAATAGGTGTATTAGGAATCTGCAGAGTGTGTATGTTTGTGTGTGCATACATGCTCATGAATAGAGAAATTTTATTATAAGGCATTGGTTCCTGGGATTATGGAAGTTGAGAAGTACAGACCCAGGAGATCTGACAGTATAAATTCTGATCAAAGTCTGAGCCCAATAAACAGGAGAGTTGCTGGTGGAAATCAAGTTCTAGTCCAGTCTGAAGGCAGAAGACTGTTGTCCCAACTCATGGACAGTCAGGCAGAGTGTGCAAATTTTTTCTTACTCTACCTTCTTTAGTTGATTGGATAGGCCAACCCAATTGTCCCCCACCTGGGAGGGCAATCTGCTTTTCTCAGTCTACCATTTAGATGTTAATGTCATTAAGAAACACCCTCAAAGACACACCCAGAATAATATTAAACCATTTATCAGGACACCAGATATCCTGGCACTCTGTGGCCCAGTCAACTTGTCATATCAAATTAATCACCACAATAGGTTTATAAATACTGTGCACTGCAGCTTCTGACTGACTCTCCATCTCATCTTAAAATGACTCCTCCCCTTTTGGATTAGTTTTTTTTTACTTATCCCTCAGATGTCAGTTCAGATATTACCAACTCAGGAAAGCATTTTCTACTTGCTGCTCTTCATTTCCTCTATCCAATTCCATTTTCTTCAGAACCTAAGTATGTAATTATACATTGATTGATGAATATTCAGTGGAAACAATTACCTTATCAGTTTCATCTTATCACTATATTACTGAAGTCTACTGCAAGGTCTGACCCTTGCTTAGTGTCTGTTTGCTAAAGGAATAATTTTTTTCTTTTTTTTTTTTTTTTTTCTTTTTTTTTTTGGACATACCTACATCCACACCCACACAATTCAGCCCTTGAGTGCCTGGTATGGGATGCACAAAATACTGTGGAAGTCAGAAGAGTGCAGAGCTCTTGGCAATATGTCAGGGAGTCCAGTTCTACTCTGCCCCTTCCTTTGACTTTTTGATTTGAATAAGGAAAATTTTTTCTAGGCCTTGATTTGCTCACTTGTAAGATGAGAACATTGGATAAAGTGATCTCTGAAATCCTTTAATAATGTATAATTTTATGAGAATTTGAAATTGATTATTTGTGTTTTCTGACAGTAATTCCATTTTACATGAGCTTATTTCTTTTTTTTTTTTTTTTAAATTTTTATTTTTTATAAACAAATTTTTATCCCCAGGGCACCCGAATGTTTATAGCAGCAATGTCTACAATCGCCAAACTATGGAAAGAGCCTAGGTGTCCATCAACAGATGAATGGATAAAGAAGATGTGGTATATATACACGATGGAATACTATGCAGCCATCAAAAGAAATGAAATTTTGCCATTCGCAACGACGTGGATGGAACTAGAGGGTATCATGCTTAGTGAAATAAGTCAATCAGAGAAAGACAACTATCATATGATATCCCTGATATGAGGAAGTGGAAATGCAACATGGGGGACTAGGGGGGCAGAAAAAAGAAGAAGAGCTTATTTCTTTTTATATCACTCACAAAGTAAGCCTTAGCCATTACTAAATTAAAATTCCAATAATTTCTTAGTTTAAAGCTGAAAGAAATTCCTAATTATCTAATGAAAACTCTTTATTTTTTTCTGAAAACTTCTATTTACAATTCTCCTAAGCTATTAAGTTTCCTGCTCCAGGGGCTGGAACTTCCTACTGACCAATCATGTAATTTTGTGGAGAGCAGAATTTTCAGAAAGAAGAAAGCTTTAGTTCTTTGAATTTCATGAATATGAACTCTTCCTTCTTGACATTTCCCTGAATGGAAGGTAAAATCCAGTTAGCAAAATTCTAGATAGTAGACATTTAAAACTGTGTCTCTTTCCTTAGGTTTGCATGTAAAGCATTTTTGGAGTTTGTGCTTGCAAATGGAAAAGAGAAGAATCTATTTGCATGGCTCTTTAGTTTACATTTGATGATTGAGTCATAGCATAACATTTAGTCTGTCTTTAATAGTCCTCTTTAACATCAATGAGACTAAGTATTTCAGACTTGTAATATTTAAACTGAAAGTGCCTTGTTCTCTTTTTATTCTTCTTTTCCCTATTCTTCTGTTACAGTGGATTCAGTTTTCCATTTTCCTGGTGTAGGGCCTCAGGCAAAATATTTATTTATGTTCTCCGATAAAATTTCTTCATCTATAAGATGGGAATAGTAAGAGTAACTTCATAGAAATGTCGGAAATATTAAGATATCATTCTCATTATAATATCAAAATATAGTAGATACCTCAAATACAGTAACTATTATTACAGGAATTGATGTCTTGCAACCAAAAGTAAACACATCACTCAGAAGCAACACATCAACAAATTTGACATCTTTAAAAGTCTCTTAAGACTAGGGTAAAAATAAATTTAAGATGCTTTCTCATCAAATCCTTTCCTTTTATAGATAAAACTAAGTTCTGTGAAGATTAAATGGCTTATAGAAGATAGATCCTGACAAGACAATACGATTTAGGTCTCTTCAATTACGTGCCATGCTCTGTATTTGTAAGTGGCCTGAAGATCGTTCCCAGAGCAGGAGACAAGCTCATTTTAGAGAAGTGAGATTGGGTTGCTTTGACATTGATTTTGATTATCTTCTCCATTAGCTCCAATTACCTGAATACAGAGTTTTGATAGGCAAATCAGAAATTACATTTTCTAGAATTTGATGAAGTACTGTATATCATGGTTTTTACAGGCTATAGTAATATCGATATGTTATTTTTTTTAAAATTGTTTTATTACCACTGAAACATTAATTCAAATAAAATAAGGTCTCTAATATTTCATGTGAATAATATTTCCTTTTTGAATTGTAATATTGCTCTAATGCCTATTCCTTAAAATAGTTGGCTAGAAGATTTGCCTGATCATTCTGATCAGGCAAACTGAATTCTCTTGTGTTCAAAACCCTTCAAGCACAAATAGTCTTTCCTTCACTGTCAAGCTGGCAATTATATTCAAATTATATCAACAATCTGTTATGGGACATCTACTTTACTTAAGGCTTTACCTGTTCATGAAGATATATTTTATTCTAATCATTACAAATGCAAGTCTATATATGTTATTTGGTTCCTCTGCATTACTGCTGCAGTGCAAACACATGAATTTTTACATATGAAAAATGCAAGGAATCATACCATACCCTTTGCTTTGGGAGCTCTCACTGGTCTGTGGCAGATTGCTTGGCAGTGATTCAGTGTATCAGTGGGATGAAGGAAGAAGCTGCTCTCTTTAGCACCAACTGGGGCTTTATCTTATCCCTCACTAAGGTTATCAGGGCTCCTTTGTGGGTTAGCAGCCTTGAGCCCTGAAGTAAGAATAAGATGAATAGATATTGAAAGTATTCATGGAATGGGAGAATTATTTGCAAATGACACTACAGACAAAGGACTGATATCCAAGATCTATAAAGAACTCCTCAAACTTAACACACACAAAACAGATAATCACGTCAAAAAATGGGCAGAAGACATGAACAGACATTTTTCCAAAGAAGATGTACAAATGGCTAACAGACACATGAAAAAATGTTCATCATCATTAGCCATCAGGGAGATTCAAATCAAAACCACATTGAGATACCACCTTACACCAGTTAGAATGGCCAAAATCAACAAGACAGTAAACAACAGGCATTGGAGAGGATATGGAGAAAGGGGAACCCTCTTAGACTGTTGGCAGGAATGCAAGTTGGTGCAGCCACTTTGGAAAAACAGTGTGGAGATTACTTAAGAAACTAAAAATAGAGCTACCCTATGATCCTGCAACTGCACTACTCGCTATTTACCCCCAAAATACAGATGTAGTGAAAAGAGGGCCATTTGTACCCCAATCTTCATAGCAGCAATGGCCACAGTCACCAAACTGTGGAAAGAACCAAGATGCCCTTCAACAGACAAATGGATGAAGAAGATATGGTCCATATATACAGTGGAGTATTATGCCTCCATCAGAAAGGATGAATATCCAACTTTTGTATCAACATTGATGGGACTGGAGGAGATTATGTTGAGTGAAATAAGTCAAGCAGAGAAAGTCAGTTCTCATATGGTTTCATTTACTTGTAGAGTATAAGGAATAACACGGAGGACATTGAGAGAGGGAGAGGAGAAGTGAGTTGGGGGAAATCAGAGGGGGAGGAGAAGTGAGTTGGAGGAAATTGGAGGGTGAGACAAACCATGAGAGACTGTGGACTCTGAGAAACAAACTGAGGGTTTTGGAGGGGAAGGGAGTGGGAGTTTGGGTAAGCCTGGTGGTGGGTATTAAGGAGGGCATGTATTGCATGGAGCACTGGGTGTAGTGCATAAACAATGAATTTTGGAACACACACACACACAAAATAAAATTAAATAAAAAAGTATTTATGATACTAACTAGAGATTGAAAAGGGATTTTTAAAAATATTATAATGTTTGAGGCTGTTTTATGATTGGTTTGAAGAGAAAGCAGATATGCAGGACAGCTGTCCCTGACATGGTAACAAGCGAAGTAATATGGAAAAGTCAGAAAAGGTAGAAAGTGGTTAATTTGAAAACTTGGCTGAGAAATCTTTGTGAGGTTTTCAAGCAACATTGTGAGAAGCAGAGGAATAATAGGAAGTAGGATACACATCGTTTTTAATGCATGTTGTTAATTTTGAAGTGCATGCTGATGTAATATGAAACTAATAAATAGATGAGAATATTATTGACTTGACTAAAGGGGAAGAACAACAGTATTAAGAGTCTTGAATCCTTCATGATACAGGTTTAGTATTGGAATGATTACAAGACCCATTGTAAAACAGTAGGAATGATGTAAACTTTTTTATGTTTATATTGTAAGATATATTCTATCTGTGATACTGTGTTATTTACTTGTTTAAATGCATCAGTGTTTCTCAATTACATATTTTATGCTTTATTAGAAATTATGACAGAGATGGATTAGTTTCTTGAACTCAAGTGGTTAGCAGTGGCAGTTCCTTTTCCATTCTCTCAGTTTCAAGGAGAGGTAGTAAGATTGACATTTCACTCCAGCAATAGAGAATGGAATCATACTAGGCCAAGATATCAAAATAAAGCATTTCTAGTACCATATTATTCATTTCGGTGGGTACATTTGTGCCACCAAAAGTTAAAACTTCAACTAATTCTAGGACTGCCAGAAATGATCATAGAAACTATACCTTAAGAATCCCTTCCTCTTGACCTGTATAGCCATTGATGCCTCACCCACATTCATCTTTTTCAACCTTTGCCAAGTGGCTGAAAAAGAGATAAATTGATAGATACAAGAATGTGTACATGCTGTTGTCTTCACCAAGATTATTTTGGTTTACAAGGAATGGATACCAAATTGAGATGGTCTAAGCCAAATGGTAACTCAAAATAGTCTTAGAATAACTTGAAATATCAAAGGAAACACTGAAAAAGTAAAGCCTAAAAAGGATGGAAACCAGAGTATCTCTGGGTGAAAGGGTTCTTCAACACAAGCATTTAGTGTAATATAGTCAATGTGTTTGCACATCAAAGGCATGCTTCTTGCTGAGTCTGTTGCTATCTATAAGGATTGGCTAGGTCCAGGAAGGACGGGTTTTCCCTGTTTTTTTTCCCTCTCTCTTAAAAAAAGAGTTTTTTAAGATGTTTAAAACGCCTACACACACATACACACACACGTGCGCGCTTAAAACACTGGCATATATAGCAGATTTTAAAAAATGCAATACATGGATGTAGAGCTTCTACATTCAAATGATGGTAGAGAGGGTAGATTCTTCACCATTTTAGCCAGGATATGTCACTTAAGAGTTTTGCTTCCATCTCGTTTTCAAGAGTGGCCACCTAGGCACACCTAGATGTAAGAGTCTGGGAAATGTAGTTCATGGATGAGCAGTCAATTTCTAGAAAGAACTTTATGTTCTGGAAGGGGGAGCAGGAATCTTGGAATCTTGAGCAGATCCCTCTATGCCTCATTAGCCTACCAGCTATTTTTTTTTAAGATTTTATTTATTTATTTGACAGTGAGAATCTCAAGTAGGCAGAGAGGCAGGCAGAGAGAGAGGGGGAAGCCGGCTTCCCACTGAGCAGAGCGCCTGATGCAGGGCTCGATCCCAGGACCCTGGGATCATGACCTGAGCCGAAGGTAGAGGCTTAACCCACTGAGCCACCCAGGTGCCCCTACCAGCTATTTTTGAAAACAGTGTTCTCTTATTGGGTATTTTGTTTGGTACTCCTTTTGCCTAGAACACCTTTCTCAGACCTCTCTGCATGGCTCGTTACTTTACCCTATTCTGCACTGCATTCAAACATCACATATTCCAGGTGGTTTTTCTACCCACCCACTATATCTTATTAGCAACTGACTCCATCTGGTGCCATAGCATAATTACTGCTTATTTTCTCTGTTCCTACTAGAAAGTAAGCTCCACGATTGTAGAGATGACCTATTTTATGGAAATATGCTGTATCCTTATTGCTATAAGCAGTGTTTGGTAAATTGTAAGAGCTAAATGTATTTAATTTAGAGCTTTGGAAATTAAGAAAAATACTGCTTATTTCTGAATAAGAAAGGAAGTATCAGTTCTTTGAGTAAATATGCAAAGGTTGATATAGCCTCCAGAAGTGGGAAAGCATTCTATTCTCAGACTGTACAAATGGGTTCATAGAAGATGCCATTCTGGGCAGTGCATATTATTTTCCATGGAAATAGTAAAATAATTGGTACTAGGTAAAACAAGTAGGAGTAAAATATATATTTTTTAAGATTTTATTTATTTATTTGACAGAGAGAGGGGGAACACAAGCAGGGGGAGTAGAAGAGAGAAAAGCAGGCTTCCGGCTGAACAGTGAACCTGATTGGGGGATGGGGGGGAGCTTGATCCCAGCACCATGGGATCATGACCAGAGCCGAAGGTAGACATTAACAACTGAGCCAACCAGGCGTCCCAACTAGTAGTAAAATATTTTGAGCAGGAAATGACATAGTTTCATTTATTATTAAGAAAGGTAATTGTGAGTGTTTGAATGCAAGGAGAGAGAGAGGGGAGATGAAGGAGGAAGACCAGGGATTGTATGGAAAGGGAAAGTAAAGTGTTAACGTTACACCTAAATTTTCCAGAGTACAAAGGCTTTAATAATGATCCCTGTCCTAAAATGGTCTCTCAATAGTCCCATTGTTTTACAAATATTTTATAGATGAGAATACTGAATTTCAGAAGATAAATAACTTGCTTGAGATTATTGAGTTAACAATTGCCTTGAATAGTTTTGTGTGCCTACAATTGAACTTTTGTTCCTAGGTTATCAGAGTAAACAGTGCACTCGACTCTTCTGAGGTTAAGAGAACCTACTTAGCAGTTTCACTTGATAGTGGGGTGAGAGATGAAGCGGGAGGAAGGTAGTGGGAAGGATAGAGTGAGGAGTGAATGGCACTTGATGGCATTCATCAAGATAGAGGGTTTAAGGGGAAGAATAGATTTACCAAGGGAAGTGGGTAGTTTCACTTGCTTTGCTTTGGGTCTAAAGTGTTGGGTTTACAACTTACATTGTGTTAACGTATGGCAAATCATTGAAAATTTTATTTTAACCATTAATTTACAGATAAGAGGCTAACAACCTTTATTCTGCAACACTTATTTTTATAAATTATTTTTAAGATATTGTGATTAATATTTCTACTAAAAAAACATTTCCCATCAATGGACACATAAAAAAAATCCCCCATTGGACCACGAATCAGTGGCTTTTGGCCTTAGCAATGTGAATACATTCACACAGTCAGCTTTACCAAGAATCATGGTGATTCTGTTGTGAGGCCAAGCACAGATTGGCTGAAGAGCAGCAAACATAAGTAATGATAAATGGTGGGATATCAAATTAGACCAGGTGTCTAGCGGGGGGCCTCAAGAATTGGCACTGGGCCCACCTTATTTAACACTCCCATTAATGATCTGGAAAAGCAGGTAAGCAGTATGTTAAGCTTGGAAAAGCAGAGGGGAATGCAGCAACCTGCAGATGCCTTGAATTATAAAATGCAGTCTAGTTTCAAGGGAATGGTGAGAAAACAGTTACATAGTTTGGAGCTCTTTTTAATTATATTTTTGCCACAAGAAAGTAACAAAATATACAAAATCTTCCTTTTTTTTTTTTTTTTAAATTTGTAACCCTGGTGACAAAGGGGTCAGCTTAGTCAGGAAATGACAGGTTTCAGCTGCCATAGGCAGTGTCTCCCTGCTTGAGCACTGAGAGGATAAACATCTCCCCACACGAGTAACTCATTCAAAGAAAAATGTTGGAGTGCTCTAAGAAAAGTCAGTTTTTTGTTTTGTTTTGTTTGCAAATATCTTAGCAAACTTATTTATTTGGTCGGATATGGTAATACAGCTATTTGGGAAGAAAAGGAAAAATTTTGAATCTTTTAACTTTACATTAATTTAAAAAGAGTTACTTCCGAGTCATCTGCAGAAGTGCCTTAGACGTCTCCAAGGGTAATAGGGGGTGGGAATGAATTAAGGAAGAGAATTATTTTTATTGTTTCATTATTGTAGTTCCTCTGCAGATGTTGCTTAAAAAAAAAAAAGAGAGAGAGAGAGGGAGAGGACCTTGTTTTGCAGATGATCTAGTTGTGGGCCTTGGGAGACAAATGACTTGCCCAAGCTCCTTCCTATGTGTGGTAACTGGCAGCAGTGAAATTCGATTCCATGTCTTTTAACCACCCAGTTCTGTGCTCTTTCCACTTTATCAAAGAAGATCTGCAAATACTGCAAATACTCTTTTTGATCTGCAAATACTCTTTTTGCTTCCCTATATTTTCCAGCTCCTTTATAATTTGGGGGGACTATGTGACAATGTTGTGTTCCGTAACATTTGAGCAGAAACTGTATATTTCTGGACTGAGACCTTGAAGGCCCATTAGTCTCCAGTTTCTCTCTTCCACATGCTGTAAGGAATAGCATCTTCACAGATGAGGAATTCTTTGACAGTGTGAATCTGAGAGCAGCTATGTGTAGGAGACACCTCATTCAATCTGTGATGAATTTGTAGCACGAATGAAAAATAAACCTTTATTGAGCTTAGGGATTGATTTTTTAATTCTGTATTATCTAGCCTATTTTGATGAACACAATATGAGTAACCAAAATAGTTTTTACAAAAGAAGAAGTAAAATGACTCTTAATGATATAAAGAAAGTGGTTAAACTTAAATGTAAAGATTTCACACAACTCAAATATATGGAATCTGTCTTGGTAGAGATTATTGACATCAAGAATTTCTTTAAGAAATGACATAGTTCTATAAAATATCAATACATAACTGGCAATAATTAACTATCATGATTCGTAAAAAATAACCCAAGGCCTTTCTCAACTTACTTATATTTTCAGTCTTACTGCAGACAGTATACTTGCTTTCATTTGTCTTATTTCCAAATAGGACCCAATTTTATAATTTGAAATTATTGAATAAGATTTTGACTATTTTCAAAATAACCTTCATAATATTTTTAGTTAGGCCTAAAATATGTTTTCTACCCCTTTCCCACACTCTTAACTTTTAATTTTTGTAGGCATTCTTGAAAAAGACATTCCACCCATTTCATTTGATTTAATTTAATACATTTTTTTCCCCAGAATCTTCCCCTGCTCCATTATGCCTTTTTTCTTCCTAGACTTCAACACTTCTATTCACCTTTCCTTTTTGGAGTTTATTCCACTTCTTCAACCCCTTTTGGTACTTCTCCCTACTTCTAAAAAATGGAATGCAGCTGCCTGAGAGAACTTTCATCCACAGGCATATTCACTCTTTGTAGTTTACTCATGTGAGCTGAGAATCAAATGAAACCCTGATGTATTGAGGATAGTCTCCTTTTCAAATCATGTACTAAAATGTTAAGTAAGATCATTACTGACAGGGGTGTCAGTTCACAGAAATGCTCAGAAATTTCAGCCTCGTGTTTCTTGGACCTGTGTCAGTTGATCAGAAACATTTGTATTTCAAACAAATATCCCCAGGACAGGTACAGCCACTGATTTGTATTGTTTCGCCCTTTCAAGGTTTTAATAAAATATGAATTTCAGTACCTTTAAATAAAGTTTTCTTTCTCTAGTTGGCATCAGTCTCCACTGCTTCCTGCCTATGTCATTCATAAGTGATACTTTGTAGGTAGTTAAATTTGTGAAATCTGCCTAAACCCACACTACTGCATTTTTCTTTCACGATGACTGATGCCAGCTCATTATACTTTGGTATATTAATTTCTTTTCAAAACTTGAATACCTTAACACACATTTACTCTAATGGAAAAAGTGTGTGTGTGTGTGTGTGTGTGTGTGTGTTTTATAAATAGGCTGTGTTTACTTAAGAATAATTAATGTTTTAGGTTCCATAGTTCTAGATATAAAGAAAGATCAGCTGGAGCATCCCAATATAGAAATATCATGAAAATAAATAAGAGAATCAAACTACTTAAGGAAACCAATATACAGAAAAATTTTAAAATTCATAGTATTTGAATTATGTATATATCAAAACTATTTTCTTTCATTTTTTGAGATTTTAGAGTTGAAAAGGAACTACTGTTTAGGTAACATGCTTATTAGAAAAACTTAGTATTTGAAGGGTGGGATTGATGAATTATTTATATCTGTGTAATGTTCATTATAATATTTTTGAAGCATGATATGCATAAGAAAGTACACAAATTATAATCTTATAGCTCACTGAATTTTCTCAAAACCAACATACCCACATAGTCTAGGCCCAGATAAACAGAATATTACCAGAATCTTAAACATTCCTTTGTGTCCCCCTTCTGTCTCTATGATTTTTTTTTTTAAATTTATTTATTTGTCAGAGAGAGAGGGAGAGCAAGCGAGCGAGCACAGGCAGACAGAGTGGCAGGCAGAGGCAGAGGGAGAAGCAGGCTCCCCGCCGAGCAAGGAGCCCGATGTGGGCCTCGATCCCAGGACGCTGGGATCATGACCCAAGCCGAAGGCAGCTGCTTAACCAACTGAGCCACCCAGGCGTCCCTGTCTCTATGATTTTTAAAATAAAATTATTGCATTCACTTGAACTCTCTAAAGCATATATCTTAGATTTTCCTATATTTAATTTTAAAATTATATATAAATAATCCTAGGTAGATATGTCTAGGAATAGTGATGGAAAGCAGTTGTTAGTGCCCACACTTACCAAATCAGCTTCTTTGTCTTGCCTTGCCAAAGATTACCTGGACATCATGGGATTTTTGTGTTAGTTAAGGGGTGCCCTTGAGTAAATTTTTAGGTTAGATCCTTAGCATGGAACGTCAGTCTGAGAGCGTTTTTATCAGTAAAAATACTAAGTTTGTGGTCAACCACACAAGAGCTCTTTTAATAGAGCTCTATTTTTTTCCAAATATCACATGAAAGCAAATGTAAAAATAGTTGGCATGCGATTCCTATTTCTAACAAAAGAATTAATATCATGATGTTTTTAAACACCTTTAAAAGAAGTCATTATTCATCTCAGTAGTGTTATAAAAAGACATTGCTGTTTCAACACAGTTGATATTGTTTATATTTTATTTTTCTTTTTGTTATTGTGTTTCTTAAACTAGATTAGTACTACAAATGATTAATAGTCTATAAGCCCCAATAAAACATAATACAATTAGCTACTTTAAAATTTGTCATTAAACATGGATTAGGATTTTTCATTATATATGTATGAGGCTGTTTGTTCAGGAGATAACTTGGTGAAGTTAAATATCCTGTCTAAGATTACATGAGGGAGTAAGTGATAGACCTCAAGTTCAAATCCACATCTGTCTATTGCCAAAATTTCTTACAACGTGGAGCACTGTGCTCCAGAAATGTGAGCATCCCAAAGACAGAAAAAAGTCTGGTAGTGGAACTGTGATAGCCCCAGAGACTACAGAGGACAGCTTGCTTTTATTGCCTACATGTGTAGGTACAGCTGTGGTTGCCTCCTTTATTTAATAGTGAATATATTTGTATATAAAACATCCCAGCATGCCACGTACTCTCAAATATCCACAAATAGAACACCATGGATATTTTGCTGTCATATGAAAAAATTATTTAAAAGAATAAAAATTAAAACTAAAAAATATTTTTGACCTCTCTATTCTACTTTATAATCTTGCAATTAGCTATAATCATTCATGCTCATAATCACTGACACATGTTTTTCCAATTGGAAATATCTTACTATAGAAGATAATGACTCTTATGTGATAAGCAAGGAAAGTGAATCTTACAGAAGTGATATGCCCAAAGTCACATAATTACTTTGGAGTCAAGACATTTACTTAACTCTCTTGACTCCTTTCAATAGCATTTTTCTATTCTTCCACTTCCTAACATAAAATAATACAAACATTGATTTAGAGTTCTTTTTGGTGCAGAAAACTGATAGTTTCTTCATTTTCATTCTCCTAAAACCAGTTTTTAAAAGCTTTTCTTAACATAAGCAACTTTTAAATTTATTATAACTGGATACTGAAAGATCTTGCATACCTTTTGATATTTTGTGACCAAATATACATCAGTTTCAGGGCCTGATTTATAATTTGACCAACTGGGGATATAATGACATGTAAATCAGTAGCATTCCTTTGTAGCCTAAAATCAGTAAAATATGAAAAACAAAATCTTAGTTTTGCCTACTCTTGAATAAACATTTATAGTCCTCATTTATCAATACATAACACATTAAAATTATATTGAGTATGACAAGTTATCTGTGGTTATTAAAATATAGCAAGGTTAGAGGTGATTTATATAATAAAATGAGTAAAATTGTTCTAAGAAGTATATGTAGAGCTCTGCAATGGAGAGTGAGAATGAAAGAGAGCGAGGAACCATGCAGATTCTTTTTAAGGTCTAACAAATGATGTGTAAGAATTAGGCATGTTTTAAGCTATAAAAACGAATTTTGATAAATAGTAATGCACTGGTATCATATGGAACATTTATGTCACCAAAATGCATTTAAGTTGGAAATATGAAACTAAATATAATACAGTGAAAGATAACTAAAACAACAAAGGGGTTGGAAATTAAACATGCATTTATCTTAATATATTCCTGAATCACTAATGAACTCATGAAATAAATAGATAAAGGTGACCCATGAAAAGATCAAAGATAAGAATGTTTATATGCCAAGGAACATTTTAAATTCAGTTTTTGCTACTGAAATCCAAATTTAAAAATAAAGAAGTAGTATGCAAAGATGTTGATTGGGAAGTTTTTGCTCTCATATACTTTCATTAGAAAAAAATAACCCCTGAAAGTAATTAGTTAGGATCTAATTCAAGAAGTTAAGAAAGGACAAAAGAGAGTAGAAGAGAAAAATAAGGAAATAAGTGCTATAATAGGTGAATTCTTTAATGAAATATTAATTATATAAATAAGTAGAAATTTAGTTTATCACATTCTTTTATCATTTAAATTAATATCTATTATCTCTTGTCCAAAGATTATATTTTCTGTTTAAAGAGGAATATTTAGACTTACTTGTCTATTGATATTCAGCAATTCAGGTTAAAAAATATACCAGGTGTGAGAAGTGTGTGTGTGTGTGTGTGCACGTGCATGTGTACACATGCACAAGTACACACAAGAACATGTGAGTGGGTGTTTATTTGTGTTTATATGTATGTGTATATATATTGCATTTATGTTAACATCATGTGGTTGAAGGATATAAAGATTATTGCTGTAAAAAATAAATAATACATGAAAAGTGCATAGAGTGATGCTCAATGTAATCACTGATAAAAATACATAGCAAAAAAGACTCTATAATAGTAATTCTGCGTAGTCATCTCAACTTGATATTCTCTGGCTCTAAGTTGCATCTATATATTTATGTACCTATGTATTCTTTCATCTGGTGAAACTGTATATGGTAATTTTAAATGTCACTGATACTTAAACAACCAGTGTTTTTAAATGGAGAAAATGAGCTTTTAAAAAGTTTGTTTTTGAATTTTTGATGATAAAGCTTTCTACAATGTTACTTGCAAATAATCTTATATTCCAGGTTATTTTTGTCCCCAAAGCATGACATAATGTGCCATTTTGCATTTTTATGACATTCTATGTTTTTTCTCAATGATTTTTTAGCAAGTTAAAAACTGAGAATTACTTATTATTTTGGTTACATATTGCTATTTTACTCATCACCTCCAAACTTAGTGGCTTTAAAAAATGAGTATTTCTCACAATTCTTTGCATTTATTTGCAGCTTTTTTATTCCATGTAATTTCAGCTGGGGTCATTCATGTGACTGCTCCCTGAAACCATCACCAAATATTTTCCATTTTGACTTCTTCTTTATGGTATGTCCTCAGTAGGGCCATACACAGGCTGTGAATATCAGAAGGTGTGGTTTGTTAGAGAGCACCAGTACATTACTACATTTATTAAAAATAAAAGTGTTAGTTTTGTTTGTTTGTATAGGGAAATTTATAAATAATGCCCAAACTCTACAGTGCACCAAACCATCTTTGGTGATGGTTTCAGGGAGCTCCAGGTGGAAGAGAGGAAGTAGTACAGGATAACCACCATGTTATTTACTGGATGCTGGTGACAACAACTGACATTAACTGAGAAAGAAAACCTAGAAGGAGATACAATTTGTTATAGTGTGGGGAATAATATTTCAGCTTGGGACCATGCTAAATCTGGAGCTATTTGTTGGTCTTGTTAGATAGTAAGTACAGCAGAGAGAGTCGAAGGCTCATAAGAAACAAAGTACAGACCCTAAACTTGATGTCTAAAACAGATAAACCAAATTAGAAAATGGTAGTGGGAAGATACTATGTGAAGAAAATTCATGGAGTGAGAATAGTGGATGAGATGGCACCCTGTGGAATGCCACTGCAAATTTAAGGAGTTCATGTAGAAGATTTTGGAGAAAGTTATGTTCAAGATAGCATAGATGGTTAAACAGATTAATGATGAATCATGTCCCAAACAGCAGGAACATTTATTAAATAAGAACTAAAAAGCAAGTAATGGCGACTAGGAATAATCCAGATTTAGGTCTTGGTAGACAAGTAAGATATAAAAACATGGTGGAATTCATATATAATGTGGATCTTAATGGGTTAAGTAAGTAAACAAATGGGATCTTTAAAAATGCAAATGGTCTTTGTTATGGGAGTTAGAGCATGAAAGAGGTAAGAGATTATATTAAAAGTAAGATCCTGGATTTTAAGATTTAGTATACAGAACAACTTCAAGGACTGACAAGGTATATTATTTGGATTTTGGAATGGGTGAGTAGACATGAATTTTCCTGAATTTAAGAAAATTAAGAATCTTAGGATCTCTTAGGTATCAAATAGGTCATCTACAGTAATTTTTGAAGTCACCCAGGATGATTACAGCACTTAAGAAAGCAAAGCCCTGTAACCCAGGAACCACACATTTCATTGATTGTTAGGTAATATAAAGAGCTCAATAGGTAAAAATAATAAATACATAACAGATAAATAAGGACAGGGGAGGAGTGTATGAGGTATCAGGTAGTATCCAAAGGAAGAGGAAGCAGTAACATTCTGTGATGAGACTGATTATGCCATGTATAAGTGTTGGTGTGATCACTGGAAAGGGGAGAGGAAACATGTGACCCTCCAAGGTATGGAGGAACTAGCACCTCAGGCGAAGAAATGAATAGAGTTTTTAATGTGGATTTGAGGGCTGATGAAATCATCTGACGTTCAGTTTCTAGGTGAATCCATCGTATCAATTAAGAGTTTAGACAAGGCCGTATTAAAAACAATTGGGATATATGTATCTTGATGTTAAGACTGAAATTAAAAATTTTTGACATGGGAAGTGTAAACTTTCCTCTTTATTCTGCTGAGAGAAGCATTTCTTTTTTAAATAATATATTTTGGGGAGGCCTGGGTGGCTCAGTCATTAAGCGGCTGCCCTTGGGTCAAGTTGTGGTCCCAGGGTCCTGGGATCAAGCCTCACACTGGGCTCTCTGCTCGGCAGGAAGCCTGCTTCTCCCTCTCTCACTCCCTCTACTTGTGTTCCCTCTCTCCCTGTGTCCTTCTCTGTCAAATAAATAAATAAATCTTTTTAAAAAATAATATATTTTGTTAATTCAGTGAGTTGATAAAAAATATGTAAAGGAGGCTATATGAAGCCTATAATTTGATCAAGAGACTCCCTGTTTTGGTTGTTTAAGTATCACTAAATTTTCCTTTGATTTCCATATGGTTTATTTCTTACATCACTTTTTTTAATTGATGTATAATTGACTTATATTAATTTCAGGTATAACAACATAATGACTCAGTATTTGTATATATGGTAAAATGATCACTAAAATAAGTCTGGTTAATATCCATCATTATAATTTTTTTTCTTGTGGTGAGAACTTTTAAAATCTACTCTCTCAGCAACTTTCAAATATACAGTATAGTAGTGTTAACTAGAGTCACCATGCTATGCATTACATCCCCATGACTTATTTACTTTATAACTAGAATTTTGAACCTTTCGTTCACTTTCACCCATCCCCAGCTCTGGCAGCCATCAATATGTTTTCTTAATCTTTGTGTTGGTTTTTTTGTTTTTGCTTTTTCTTAGATTCCACATGTAAGTGAGCTCTTTGGTATCTGTCTTTATCTGACTTATTACACTTAGCATAATGCCCTCAAGGTCCATCCGTATTGTCATAAATGACAAGATTTCCCTTTTTTTTTAATGGCTGAATAAATAAATCACACACACACACACCCCACATACCATATATCTATGGATACACACACACACACACACACACACATCTTTATCCCTTCATCCTTCGATAAACTCTTAGGTTGCTTTCATATCTTAACTATTGTAAATAATGCTGTAATGTATTTCTTCTCTGTTTATCTGTCTGCAGTGTATGTATGTCTTATGTTTACCTCATGGTCTAATAGCCATGAACTGGAGTAAAGTAATTTAGTATGACTGAGAAATTAGTAAGTCTTGAAAAAACTAGTTCATTTAAATTCATTCCATTGTATGCTTTTCATTACATATTATTTACATATGTAATTATATTAATATACAAAAGATTAGGTTTCACATATATCCATATGTCTTCACATGAGAGAAAACTGACAAACTGCAAGTGATGATTATATGTTCTGACTAGTTAGTAGTGCAAGGTGCTTTACATTAGGCACATATAACACACATTTTTAGCTAATTTTCAAAGTATTTAAAAAATTTCTGATGATGTGTTCCCTATCCACACAGGAACAAGTAGAAAGATGTTGAATAGGTATTATAGAGCTGTGCTGTCCTATGCAATAGCCATGAGTCATGTATAGATAGCATTTGAAGTGTGGGTAGACTGAGTGGAAATATGTAACATCAAATTTTGAAGACTTAATATAAGAAAAAATGCACAATATCTCAATTTTAAAACTGATTACATGTTGAAATTATTGAGATATTTGATATATTTTTTTAAATGAACTATTAAAATTAATGTTACCAAGTTGTTTTTTTTTTAATGTGACTACTGGCAAATTTAAAATTATATATGTGGCTCATATTACTTTTTTTTAAGATTTTTTATTTTTTATTTGACAAGCAGAGATCACAAGTAGGCAGAGAGGCAGGCAGAGAGAGAGAGAGGAGGAAGCAGGCTTCCCACTGAGCAGAGAGCCGGATGCAGGGCTCGATCCCAGGACCCTGGGATCCGGACCAGAGCTGAAGGCAAAGGCTTTAACCCACTGAGCCACCTAGGTGCCCCTCATATTACATCGTTATTTGACAGTGCTACGAGGGAGGGTGACCCAAAGCCCAATATGTTAAATGGATATTGTTCTTCCCTTAGATAGGAATATCTTGTGCATACAGTTACTCTAAGTGAAGTCTCAGGAATCTCTTAATGTACTGTTGCCACACATGACACCAATTTTCCCCCATAATATCACATGTGATTTTACATATTATCATACAGTATCCTAGATAATCCTCAACTGTAAGGGCTTACTTACCTTTTCTTTTTCCCTTTTTGTCTGAAAGCTTCATACTGAGTGGAATTCTTTGCACTATTGCTGATGCAACAGTTTGAATAGGAAGAGGTATCTCACATTTCCATAGGTATCCTGCTATGGTGCTAACAGTAATTGCTGCCCAGGTAGTGAGGTAGCAAAGATTCGAATGCCTTATTGGAGTCTAATGTTACTATAACATTTGAACAGGAGGTGCTGGCATCAATGCAGTAATATCTAAAGAATCCAGAACCATTTATTCCTGGAGATAAATTGCCATGGGGATACTTACTTCACTCCCCCATCTCTGAATACATCTAGTCTTATCTTTTAAGTTTCAAAGTAGATAGTTGTGAACCATATGCAAAAAATATACAAGTTGCTTGAAGAGCTGGCAAATGTGATAAGGAATCGGCAACTTTTATATTTACAATCTTCCATTAAAGACAAGAGTTATTAAATGGATTTTTGCTTTCCAGTTTTTCTTTTATTTGCTTTTAAGATAAAACTCAGCAAAAAAGAAAACTGGGATATAACTAATAAGTAAATGATCCTACAGAAAATTCTGAGTAATCTTACTAGGTACTGAATGCTTTCTTCTCAAACTACACTGAATAATTGAAACATAAACAGAACTGGCTTTTGACAGGATGTCATTTTGGGACAAATTGCTCCAATTAATAAGGTGAATTACCACACTTCAGATATCACATATCTTCACATATCAGAGAATCTCAGCTTTAAAATCAAACAAATCAGAAACAAGAGAGGGGGAGGAGGAAGAAGTAACCAAGTTAGGAACAATGGGTTTTTTTGCAGTAACTTACTACAAAAGCAATGAACATTAATTAGTACAAAGTAGTAAGATTATTTATCTAGTAAAATTATAAATATTTCGAGTGTATTAAACTTACAGATTGCTATCTGTATAGAATTATTACGTTTGGTAAAAGAATCCTATTTTCAAAGTAATAAAATTTTGCTCAAATAAAAAGGCAATGAAATTCTAACTGACCTCTGTAAGGACATGACTACTGTGGTACAGATAGAGCCACAGGCTTAGATCCTGCAAAGTGGTGAGAGCAGGTGTTGTTTGATGAGAGCTATCAGACTTCCTTTCCAGTACTTCTCCTGTTTTTGTTTGTTTTCTCCTGGGAGCCTCCATTCTTCATTCCTAGGAAATAGTGTCTTTCTGTTGCCTCCTGGGTATCCATGATGCTGTGCTACTATTGTGTAGTGGCTGTGAACATTTGTGGACAAAAGGGTAAACCAAAAATATATATATAGAATTTCCAACTGCTGAGCTGGCAAGAAATACAATGCTAGCATCTGGCCTCTGTTCTCTGGACTCTTACAAGGATCTTGTACTTGGTAGGGCCAGATAACAAACAGATAGGTATTAGGTCAATTGTTTCTTTGGTTACAAGATGCCCCTCTACAGATCTGGTCGCTGCTTTCAATTCCGTGGTACTTCTAGAGACCTGTAAGAGGGCCTATGGAGTAGTCTGTTTCACTTTCTATAGACTGTATAGTCATATGTGTTCCTCCCTCTACCAGGTCTGTGCAAATGGAGGTATAGGTCTCTGAATCTCTGCTTTTCCCTCTTCTACCTGCTCCCCATGGTTAGGAGAAACTCAAACATGGTTCCTTGTTCTAGAGCTTGGGCCTCTCCTACTCTCCTCCCTTTAGTATTATCATTTGTGGAGATGGAGGGCAGTCTGGCCTACTAAGACTTTAAAAACAAACAAACAAACAAATATAGTCTTTGTTCTCTTTGTTAATACCAGTAATTTCTTTCTTAATTCTCTCTATTGTATATGTTTTTAACTAATCCAGTCTCAAAATGAAATTCGCTTTCCTGTATTCTGTCCATACTACTGTGTCAGGTTACTTAATATATACCTCATAGGAGCATATCTAGTAAGGACTGGCCACTGTGGTAGGGACTTCACAGGCAGTGCCTACTTATCCTTTTTAACACTTATAAGTATTCAATATTATTATCTTAAGCTCATGGATGAGATAGGGTGACCCCCAAATTGAAAGGACTTGGCTAACCTTAGTGTGCTGTGAAGCTAAGATTTCAGAGCACGAATTTCATAATCCATAGCCTTCTGTTATGATGCTAGATTTCCATTTTACTCAGCCTTACTTAACTTCATTACTATTACATAAAATAGATATTTTCCTCAAACAAGCAAAGAAACGTTGCGCAACTAAGAATTTTGAGGTATGTGCCTTTGAGGATTAAGGGTTAAACTGCTCACTTTGCCTTCCATGTGACTTTCCCTGCCTTTTTTCAATTCTCTCATCTGGGAATGGGTGCATTAAGATTTTGAATTCTTTCCTTACTCTTAAAATAGAGATTATGTAAGAGACTAGTGAAATTTCAATGAAGTGAATGCGGTGTATATTAGTGCATAGAATTTTGAGATGATTGGTAAATCCTGAATATCTCAGGGTGCTTTATGCATTAAAAACAAACCTTTATCACATTTGAACTCTTGGAGATATCAGATAGCTGCTTATAGCTCTCTCCCAATATTTGTAATCCACCAGTTCCCCGCAGCCAAAAAAAAAATTTATATATACCTCGCTCATTTTATATTTTGTGAGTTTAAGAACATTTAGCATTTCAATTAGTCTAATATATTTTATGTTCTCTTCAGATTTACTGAGACATAGCATTCAGGGTCTTGGGAAGACAGTTCTTGAATTATATAACTGTGTAGGTCTGCATATTACTTAAGGGTGTTAGGGGATATTGTCAAAGGAGTTCTCTGAGTGCTAGTGTTGAAGGGTTTGCAAAACACGGTGCTCTTTTCAGAGTTCAGTAGTTCAGTAAGCATGCCTGGTAATTGTGGAAGCCTATGCATTAAATAAATGAGATTGTCAACAGTAGCTATAAAAATACTGCAAAGTTAAATCTAGAAGATAGGAGGGTGAATGTGGAATAATTATTTAAATTATCTTATTGTCTCCACAATCATCTTATTTTTTCATTAATTGTAATATGCACAAATTGTAGTATTTCAGCTCACTTACATAGTTTTGTGTTGTATATATTATATGGTATTGGGGATTCATTTACGTTATGACATTATCCAAACAATGTGTTCAGTTTTGAATTATGGGATGAATTCAAATGAAATAAGCACCTTTCAGCACCTTAAACATTCAAATGAGATTCTTTCCTGAGTCATCTCACTGGGTCATAATCAGGCTGCCCTTTTACATTGCCAACAAACAAGTACACAACAATAAGTACGTTCAAGGTCTGAAGCAACTGCAGGGTTTATGTAACAATGGACAGACATTTGAATTTTAAATGTATTACCAGTTGTTTATATTTCTGTTGCTCTTATCAGGGCACAGCCTTATCTTTTCCAGAGACAGTTACAAGTTAATTTTTAATCAGTGTGACAAAAATAATAGTTTTAAAAGTATATTTCACCTATGAGTGAAACCTTTCTCTGCTTGACTTATTACACTCAGCATAATCTCCTCCAGTTCCATCCATGTAGATGCAAATGGTAGGTGTTCATCCTTTCTGATGGCTGAGTAATATTCCATTGTATATATGAACCATGTCTTCTTTATCCTTTCAGCTGTTGAAGGACACCTCAGCTCCTTCCAATGAATCGTTGAAAACTACATCAAAATCTCATGATGGCCTACTATATGTTGGCTAACTGTAATAAAAAATTTTTTAAGTATATTTCACCAAACATGTTGTAAATTCCTTTGAAAATTTGTACTGTTTCATTTGGGTTTAAGAAAAGTAATATTTACTGATCCTGTCTATAGGCCTGGCTTATTTTTAACCCTGTAACCACTTTCTCAACCCCATAACTACTCCTGGAATGCATGTTAATCACCATCATGGTACAGATGAGGACTACAGCTCAGAAAAAAATTAAACCATTAACCCATGTATGCACAACCTGGAAAAAAAGGCATCCACTTCAAGTCCTCTTGGAGTGAAGTAGGATTAAAAACAGATGAGAGGACATCACCTTAGTATTTGAATATAGATCTCCACTACTGCTTTTCACTAGAATCATTTGATGAATGGCAGGAGAAAAGAGTTATAATTACTTTAAAATCCGAAGCTTTTATAGACGTGAGAGACAAGAACTGCTGTCTTCATGGTTCTGCTAAAAACATTCATTTTTTCCACCGTTCTGTTTCATCTGAAAGAAAATTAAGATAGAAGTCTTGAAAATGCCTCAGGTGAATAGTTTCATATGTAATTTCTCAAATCTGTAATTATCTCTTTTTGATCATGGGCAGTGCTTTTAACAGTAGGAAAATGAACAAAATGAACAGACAGGTCTAAACTTTGTATCACTGTTGAGGAGGGAATGTGAGAATAGGACTTTGAACAAGGATGTTAGAAAGCAATCTGAACTTTCTGCGAAGAGAAGGATAATAAGCAAAGCGCATATGTCAGAAACTGCTTGCTGCAAACTCAGCCTCCATTTCCCCTTCGTCTTTAGTAGAAGAAGCATGAGTTCAGCTAAAAGATTGCATTTGCCTGCTTGGGTCTGGCTGTGGTCCTGAGACTAACTTCACACTAATGAGAGGTAAGCAGAAGAGTATGAGATTTGAGAGAATGTTGTTTCAAATAATCTGATTCAGCTGGGAGAGGTATACATTTCTATTTGTTTTTTGTTGTTTTTTTTTTTTTAATTTTTTTGCTGTTGTCCTTTCCCCCCTTACTCAGTTTGCTTGGAATGTGGAGGTCATGGCTGGTCTTTTTATTAATTTCTTAGGGAAGATGTGGCCTTGAGTATTAAAGTCAAATGCTAAGTATGAAATGGACTGTGGGGTGCCTGGGTGGTCAATGGGTTAAGCCTCTGCCTCAGCTGAGGTCATGATCTCAGGGTCCTGGGATCTAGCCCCACATTGGGCTCTCTGTTCTGCTCCACACCCCCTAGCGCCCACCAACTTGTGATCTCTCTCCCCTTGTCAAATAAATAAATAAAACTTAAAAAAAAAAAGAAGAAGAATGGACTGTAAGGATAGAAGTACTGAGTCCCTAATCACTAATCAATTTGCAGTCTCTGCCCTAGATCTTTCTTTTACAAGAGAGGTAATTCTGGTTCTCTGCAAGTAGCAAATGGATTCCTATCAGAGAAAGGAAAATAAGAGACTTGTCAAAAACAATTTCTTATGCCTTCTCTTGTTCTTAAAGCCAATCCTGATTTGGAGGGTTTATTTTAACAAAATAAATCTAACTTCTTGCTAAAGAGTATGTAACTAGAAAAATCAAAAGTTTGGAACTCTCATTAAAGTGTCATCTCATTAAAAAAAAAAGTGTCATCTCATTAACATTAAGCCCCCAAATACTATTTTAAATTACCTTAATGCAGGTAAATTGATTTACATTTTTACATTCATCAAACAATGTATGATCCCCAAGCATAGCAAAGTGTTGTTTAGGGGACATGGAATGCAGGAAGCACTTAATAAATACTTGTTAAACCCAAAATATATTGTTTTATTTGGGTTTTGTTTCAAGTACTTTCTATTCTACTTAGCAAAATAAGTTGGCATACTTCTAAATATCTTTATAAGATCTGTATCTTAATTGCTAAATTTTCTTTTTCCATTATTGGCAGATTTTTTTCCTAAGAAATATCGTTTTTTAAAATATCCAGTGTTTACATCAAAGATAATTTTATGTAATGCTACCTTTGAGATCAAGAGATGGAGTAATTGTTTTGCTTTCTCAGAAGCCCCTATTCTGCTATGATAGTTGTCTCATACATAACACCAGATTTAAAATATGTGGATAAATGATAGACTTATATCTAGTAAAAAATGCTTTTTTTAGTAATTATGTAACATATTTAAAAGCACTTTTACTTCTGTCATTTAACTGCAAGATTCAGAAAGTCTGAAAATTTATGTAGTTTTTGACTTGGTACTGGAAAGGATTTTGACAGATTATTTATACACATTCTATTATAATGAAGTTGCATAATCTAATAAATATAAAGATGGTAGAATCATAAGATAGATTTTTATCTCATACTCTTCTTTTTCATGTAAAATATTTAAGCACTTTTTTATGTTATCACACAGACTTCATAATGATTTTAGTGGTGGGGAGTATTCTACCACTTATGTATTCCAATACAACATAAGATGCTAAACCATTTCCAAAGTGTAAGATTATTTCTAAACTCTTGCTCTCTCGCTTTCAGATTTAAGATTAATGAGCATCTTCATATGCTTAGTTCATTTGTTTGTTTTACTTCTGTAAGTTGTATTTCAGGTAATGGAAACAAATTTTCAAATTAGTGTACTTCCAGAAGAAAACATCTACAAAAATAGAACCTGTGGGAAGCATACTTTATGATATCTAGCTTTAAAACAGAAGGACATGAATGCTAGAATAAGAGAAGTGATAATATAAGGAAGAATACTATTGTCTTCTAATACTTAAAGAGGTTTCCTGTTAGAAAAGGATTTGTAGATTTTCTTCATTGTTTGAGTTATTAGATGAACTGGGTGGGAATTTTTAAAATGACTTTTAAAAGTGAAATGACCAACAATGTTATGGGGCCTCTTGAAAGCAGCGATAACATTTATCTGTTGCTTAAAATGTCCTGGACAGGGGCACCTGGGTGGCTCAGTGGGTTAAAGCCTCTGCCTTCGGCTCAGGTCATGATCCCAGCATCCTGGGATCGAGCCCCACATCGGGCTTTCTGCCTGGTGGGGAGCCTGCTTCCTCCTCTCTCTCTGCCTGCCTCTCTGCCTACTTGTGATCTCTGTCTGTCAAATAAATAAATAAAATCTTAAAAAAAAAAATGTCCTGGACACTGTGCTTAAAAATTTAAATACAGAATTTCATTAGCGCAGCACAGATACAAAGCAGAATGAGTTTTTTAAAGCAGTCTCCAGTGATCACATGGCCTGTAATAAAAATTTATTGACCAATGGCCTTGGAACAATGAATATTCATGGCTAATATTCTTTTATTTCTCTTAACTCTGTCCAGTTGAATTGTATGTTTACTAAGGTTTTCCATTAGTCACAAAATGACCTACCCATTTATATGTCATTTCTATTAAATCATAACAATACAATATTTGTATATGTGCATATTAACAGTCTCACTAAGGATGAGTACATGACAAGGTAGCAAAATACCTAGCCACAACTGTAAGGATGACATAATTTTAATTAAAATTGTTGAATTTGAAGAGTAGTGGCAATTGGAAACTTGATGGATATGGACTACAAATAAGAAAAGTTACTTTTATTACATGAATAATTATTAAGTAGTGGCATTTAATCAGGTGCATTATGTGAGAAAAGTAAAACCATAACAAATAAACAGCATTTACAGCTTATGTGTTAAGCTCTTACCATAAACTGCCAGGGTCTCTGGGTGGCAGAGTGGGGATTATGCTTGAGTGTGCTTGAGATACTCCCTTTCTGTCATGCTCTTTCTCTCTAAAATAAGTAAATCTTAAAAAAAAAAATGCATATATTCTTGGGGCGCCTGGGTGGCTCAGTGCGTTAAAGCCTCTGCCTTCGGCTCAGGTCATGATCCCAGGGTCTGGGATCCAGCCCTGAATCTGGATGTCTGCTCGGCAGGGAGCCTGCTTCCCCCTCTCTCTGCCTGCCTCTCTGCCTACTTGTGATTTCTCTCTCTGTCAAATAAATAAACAAAATCTTTAAAATATATATATATACATATTCTCATGTATTCCCTTGTAATCAACATTTTGGTTAATAATTCAATTATGAATTCTGCCAGATTTCCTATTTCTCATACCTGTCAAATTCTTTCTTAGTTTATTTCCTCATTTTTATAAACCAAATTCTTCATTAGATTCTTGAGCAGAGGCATATGAAAGGGTGTTTCTCTGAAAAGACTATCCCGCTCCTTATTTTGGCTGGTAGTTGATCTGGATATAGAATTCTTCATTGAAAAAAATATATACACACACATATATACACATTCTATTTTTAGAATTTTTAAGGCATTTCTCTAGTATTACCTAACTTTCAGCATTACTGTTGGGAAAATTAAAAAAAAACTGATTTCATTTCATAGCAGTTCTTTTGGATGTGATCATTTTTATTATACTATATTTTTATGATATTCTCTTTAGCCCCATTGTTCTGAGAATTCACACTGCGAATTCCTTTAACTATTTTCTTCCAATGTGCTGGGAATTTTTGGAAGCTTCCAATCTGGATCTCCTATCTTTTAATACTGGGATACTCCATGAAATGTTTTAATAATGACATTACATTCTTCACTATATTTTCTATTCTTTTTTTTTTTTCTTTTTGTCTATATTTTCTAAATTTCACTTTTTGGGACTACTTTTATCTGGAAGTTGGATCTACTTGATTGGTTCCTCTATTTTGTATCTTTTTGTTGTATTTCATATTTCTTTGGGAAAATCTTTGTAAATTCTGGGAAATTTTCTCAGTTTATTTTTTATTTCTTCTATTGAGTTTCAATTTGGTAACATATTTTTAATTCCTAATAGCTCCTTTTGTCTTTCATAGTTTTCTGCAATTCTGTCTATATCTCTTTTAAAAATATATTTATTTGAGAGAGAATGCAAGCACAGGCAACCAGAGAGGGAGAGACAGCCCTCAAGCAGACTCCCTGCAGAGCACAGAGCCCCATGCTGGGCTTGATCCCAGGACCCTGAGATCATGACTTGAGTTGAAATCAAGAGCCAGCCATTTAACCAACTGAGCCACCCAGGCTCCCCTCTTTTTCTCAATATTTGTGATAGAATTTTTCTTTTTTAAAGTTTTGTTTCTCCTGCATATTTTGTTGCCTCTGGAGTTTTTCTTGGGTCGTTGTTTTGGTTCTACTTATATGCATTGTTCTTTATCTTCCATGTCAGCTTTCCTTTGGTATTAGGAAAATTTTTGTTGCTGTTATCTAGTCAGGAGATCTACTCAATATAAGGCTAAAAAATTGGGGGGCGGACATCTGGCTGGCTCAGTTGGTGGGGGTTGCTACTTTTGATTTGGGGTCATTAGTTTGAGCCCCACATTGGGTGTAAAGATTACTTTAAAACATAAAGCTGAAATTGCATGAGTTGGATATATTGATTTTGGACTTTTCTGAATATAATCTTGGTGGGCTATTTCTTAGGGAAGTATAGTCTCTATTATTTTTACTTTCTTCATTCCTAGAATGGTCGTATTTCCTAAGGAAGAGTATTTCTTTTTTCTAGAGTATAAAATATGACTGGTATAGTTCTGGATGCAAAGTGGGAGAACCACACTATGAAGGTTTTAGAATTTTGTATTGCTTAAGCATTTATCCTTTATTTCTCATGTTTTGATATGATATGTTAGGTCCAACAGTCCAGAGTCCCTCCATTTTACCTTCTCCAAAGAGAATTCTCCAGACTTTAAGGTGACTTTAAGGTGAAATTGAGGTACTCAGTAGATTGGAGGAGTACAGGTGTTTAGTAATCTAAGTGCTTCTCCATTAGCTTTCACACATGTCTGTCATCTAGCATCTTCTTTAAAACCAAGTTCCTAAGTTTCCTGGAGCTGCCAATTCCCAGGCCTTTTGAGGTATCTTCCATCTGCATTGAGTTATTCCTCAGCTTTTCCCACTGCCAGTTAAGGAAGCAACGTCTCAAATACACTGTCAACCTGCTTTCAGGTTTCCAAAATTTTGATGCTGTATCTCTTTCCCTGCTATCCTGTGTTTGCAGTTTGTGCATTTTTGAAATAGTTTATTTGATAAAGTTTATGCAGTTTAAAAAAAAAGACGAAAGATGGAAGTATCTGGTTACCATCTTAATCCAGAAGTTCCTTTATTACATTTTAATAAATTAGCTTCGGTAACTGTGAAAATTGGATTATAAGGAGATAAGAATGGAAGCAGGACATTAGTTGCAGGTTATTTTAGCAGTCAGTGTAAGAGACTTGCCTTGGGCAAGGTGGTAGCAGTGAAGATGGAGGAAAGTGAATGGTTTCAAGTACATTTTGGAGGTGTCATTGAGACTGCTGATAAATATTGGGAGTAAATGAAAGAGATTCTGAGAGTTTTAAATTTTAATCAGCTGTGTATTATTTTTCTAAATGGGAAATAATAAGAACATGGTGAGGGTATTCTATTTTGGATAATTCCTATTGTGATGCCCATTAGAGATTCGATACTGATGTTAAATGGATGTTAGAGTCAAGAAGTTAAGATCAAGAGGTCAGAGCTGGAAATATGCATTTATTATTATCAGCATGACAAAAGTTTTTAAAGTCATGAAGCTTCTTGAAATCACCTATAAAGACAGTCTAGTGAATAAAAGGTCTGGAGACAAGATCTTAGACATCCAAACCTTAAAGGTAAGGAAGAAGATGAAAAGCAAGCAGAGAAATTGAAAACATGGTGAATGAGAGGAAAAATTCCAGGAAGCCAGAAGTGTCAGTGCTTGAAGAGATAGGGAATGTTGATTCTACTGAAAGATGCTGACCGGCTAAGTCAAGTGAAGGCAATAAGTGATTAATGGATTTTGCAACTTAGAAATTACTGTCACCCTTGATCAGCATAGTAGGATAGAAGTTTAACTGGAAAAGATTGAGTATGGAATTGGTGATTATGAGAAGAGACAATACAGACTTGTCTTTCCTATAGAAGGGAAGTAGAAAAAGTTGACAGCAAGATTTTTTTAAAAGATATTGATTAGTATATGTATAGAGATACTAAAATCAACTTAATATTTAAGAAAATATATCCATATATATGGAAAATATAACATTAAATAATAGATGAAATGTTTTGATTATATATTTCTCTGCATAGTTGCTTTTTTATGACAACAGATGAAAAAGCAGAATCTGTAAACTCCTGGATTAATGTAATGTTTCCTTTCTATTTATTGGCAACTGTGTTTTATTATACTCCTGAGTACCTGCTAGATGGCCTTATTATTTTTTTTCATATGGATTACATCATTATTTACATCCTATCATTTCACTTCTATTTTGCAAAATAATGAGCTTGAAGCTGCATTTTGCATTTTAACAGTGTGGCTAGAATTGATTTAGGTAACCCTTCTACATCATTGTAATGCATAGCAGACCACGGGTATATTATTGCCAAATTTTTAAAACAGAAAGTCCAGAAGACATCTAATTTGCTGGTGGTTCAGGATTGTTCATTGGAACCTATTGCTTTTGCTTCACTGGGGATTACTGAAGGTTGGATCAAAACTGCAGAGTAATATGCACATAATAGTCTTCCAGGTAGCTGTGAGCTGTGATTGCTGCTTATGTGCAGAATTACCTAAACATAGATTATTTGCCTTGAGGTATACAGTTGGTTATACTGTAAGGTAAAAACGTGGATGGGATTGGAGAGAGGGTGATGGTTTGGCCAATTCTAGCAACGTCTGTTTAGGAAAACGTGGTCTCAGACAGTTAACTACAGGGAGATGTGCATTTCAGGTTGTCCAAACAAAAGTAGGGAGACGTTTACCTGTGGACCAGTTTTGTTACAGAAAATGACTACTTGCTGGTCACCTGCCTTACAGGATAATTCCAGGGCAGGACTTATGTCACTGTGAGGTGAATGGGGTATCCTTGTGTGGCACCGTGCGTGCCTGCCGCTTGTGATGGTCAGTGTCAGAAGCATTTGATCACAAATTCCTTAACTCAAAAGAGAAGCAGTCTCTGCCAAAGTCATATAAGAATTTGAAGAATGTTGTGTTAGAATTAAAAGATTTGACAAGAATAGTGATTCGCTTTAATTGAAGAATTGATATATACACTTTCTAGGAAGTGTAGGATATTAGAATGAAAGACAAATCTATGATCCTACCACTTAGAGACTTTTTTGGATTATAATAATAATGATAATCATACTGTGTTTGATACCATATCCTATTTTTCAGCTACAACGTGATAATTTTCCAGTGTTACTCTACTTACTATTTTAATGATTTTAGTTTATCAAATGGAATATATTTTGATTTTAACTGTTTTCATATTATTGGACATTGTGTTGTTTTCTCACCTTTAATTCTGTTAAATATTTCTGTAAATGCTCTCTTTGAAGACAAGGAGATTTCCCCTAGAAATCAGAATACTGGATCAAGACTATGAACATTAAAACTTCACTAGCAATGAAGATTATTGCTTTTATTATTGCTAGTTCTATGGTGCACAATGATTTATTTGTAATTATAAATTTGCATGTATTTGATTACAGGTAATTTGAATACTTTTTAGTACAATTACTTATCGGTTTTGGCTGTATATACCATATAAAAGATTTAAGGACAGATTCTATGTACCCAGGTTGAAAGGATTGACCCTCAGAAAGTATACATTACGTATTTCCTATTTTTAATGGACAAACACTTGCATTCAATGCTCAGAAAATTCTTTGATTATGTAAATAAATTAGTACTCTTCTTTTCCAAGGTTTTTGTTATGGCTGTAGAACATTTAAATATTTATTTGATCACATTTATTATACATTACATGTCATTTACATTGATTTACATTTATTTGATGTACATTTATTGAATATCAAGCATTTGATAAAATGTTAGAAAAATCAGGAATTTTCTTTTCTTCATGGAATGTATGTTTTATTGAGGAAGAGAAGCGTTGATGGTATACATATACATAGGAATAAATATAAAATTTAACCATGCTAAGTGATAAGAAGAGGTTTATGAGCAGAAGAACACTTTAAGAGGTTTACTCTATTGAGAGTATATAAATAATTGGGGGAACTAACCTCGTCAGGGAGATAAAAAGAGATGCTTAAGAAGAAAGCTGTAGAAAGCAGTTACCCAGTGAAGAAAGAGGATGAATCATTTTTTAAAATTTTTATTTATTTATTTGACAGAGAGAGCGCGCATAAGGAAGGGGAATGGTAAAGGGAGAGCAGGCTCCCGGGAGAGCAGGCTCCCCGAAGAGCAGGGAACCTAATGCTAGGCTTGATCCCAGGACCCTGGGACATGACCTGAGCTGAGGGCAGACACTTAACCTACTGAGCCACCCAGGTGACCCAGTACCTGGGTAAGAGATGGATGAAAGAGAGGATGAATGTTTTAGGAAGTACAGACTGATGTGCATTGGCTGTGTATTGGGGTTATGAAGGGTCTTGTAACTTTTAGATGATAGAACTTTGAACTAGATATATATTTGGAAATTATATCCTAAAAATAATACAGTTGATCTTCATTATTCATGAATCCTGTGTCTGTGAATTAGCCTACTCACTAAAACTTATTTGTGACTTTAAAATCAATAAACACTTGGGGCAGTTTTGCTGTCATTTGCAAACAAGGGTATGAGCAGAGCTGGAAAAATTCTGAACTGTCCACAGGCACATTCCCTGCTGAGGTTGAACCATGTGACACTGTATTTTGTCATGTCGGCTCTCATATTATCAAGTGCTATTTTCATGAAATTTTTAGCACTGCATTATTTGCATTTCTTGGGCTTTTTTGTTGATGTCTTAGTTTCAGATAACCCCCAAGTATATTACTAAGTACTGCCTGTATTTTTAAACACAGGTGTTGTGATTGCCTTTCAGAGAAAACACATGTGTTAGATAAACTTTGCTCAGGCATAACATATAGTGTTAGCTGTGAATTCAATGTTAATAATATATATTAAATATGGTGTTCTTTTCCACTTCAAATGATTTCCCTTTTGGTAAACATGATGCCTTTTTGTCTAAAATCTATCAATATTTCTTGAATAAAAGTGAAGAGCTTGACCAGAACAATAAATTACTGTGTAAAAGTAAATTCCTCTGACATATTGAATATCTTTTTAGTAAATGGATATTGAGAATTGCCTGAATTCACCTTGACTACAGTTATCTTTAATGTTGAGATATATGGCTACGTTTCTCCCATTTTACAGATTATATTCCACTCTAAAAGGATCTTAAATTAGAATAAAATTCAATTGCAACTCTCTCTTTTAAAGATTTTATTGGTTTATTTGAGAGAGAGAGAGAGAGAGAGCATGAATTGGGGAAGGGCAGAGGAAGGAGGAGACTCCCTGCTGAGCAGGGAGGTTGAGCAGGGCTCAATCCCAGGACCCCAAGATCATGACCTGAGCCAAAGGCAGATGCTTAACCAACTGAGCCACCCAGGAGCCTCCCTAAATTACTATTCTTTTTACACAACATTGATTCTGATGAAATAATTACCTTATAGATTAAAAATTTACATTTCTGAGTTAACTAAGTATAGTAGCTAATCTCAGGATACAAATGAAGATATATAATAAATATAATGTCTTATTTTCTCAATATCTAAGAACCCCTATTCTGCTAAAGGACAAAATTATCATCTTGTTCATTTATGGTTCGCCATTTTCTTAAGGATCGTGTATAAATTCTGGAGGTTTACAAAGCTGTAAGTTGTTATATTTTGGTGGGGGTGCATCTGAATCTCAGTGTCCTGTACTTCCTCAGAAGTTCTTGGCTTCTTCTTGTTGGTTATATTATCCTTGCAGATGACAGACTTGTGAGACCTAGCTTTCTCTCAGCTCTTGGGCACATAAGGATCTTTCTGCTGTTTGCATGTCCTACTGTTTCAAGCAAAATTATGTGGGCTGTCATAATCTATTTCTGTATATTTCCATGCATTCTATTTCCATGCCTTTCTCAGTCACACAAATTCATGTTCTTGCTCCTAAGTCATACTGGGTTATAGAGAACTAGTTGGGAAGCTTGGGATATATATATATATATATATATATATATTCTTTCCATTAAAAAAAAATTGAAGATTCCTTTATTTTAGAGAGAGAGCACACAAGAAGGGGGGTGTGGGGGGAATGGGGAGAGGAAGAGAGAATCCTAAGCAGATTCTTTACTGACTGTGGAGCCTGACTGGGTGGCTTCATCTCATGACCCTGGGATCACCACCTGAGCTGAAATCAGGAGGCAGACACACAACAGACTGTGCAACCCAGGTGCCCCTATATATATCTTTTTAGGTGTACCATCTAGAAATGCTCCATAGGGAACTTATAAATTTCTACCTGCTCTGATTTCCCGACCCTACTGATATAGAAATGTCCAGGCATTTCTATATCCTATACCAGGCTTTCTTCCCTCATTCCCCCCTCTATCCATGGAGTGAAGGAGGTTTGTTTTATTAAAGGCCATTTTAATCTATGCATTCCTTACCCTTCTTGAACTCTCACTCTCCTAAAACATGGAATCTTTAGCTCCTTTCTTGGTTGGAAAAGTATTGTTCTAGTTTAAGATATATTGTTCTAATTTAAGTCACATTAATATTCCCTGAGGCCCTTTAGATAGTTATAATTCCCAAAAAACTAGTGTTAAACCTCCACAGCATTTTGTGTATGCTTGCTTGCTTATCCATTTACTTATTTATATATCGCACTACACTATTTCTTTCCTGAGGCACAGAATGGCCTAGGAAAGCTTAAGATAATATGATTGTTTGAATGGAAATGGAAAATAGCACCTGGATCATTGGTTAATATTTAAAACTGCTGTGCATGTCATAATCTCATTTTCATGTAGATTACATCATGGAACATTAAACTGTGGTGAAATATGGTCATTTTTTGAAGTTACATGAAAATTTATACACAAAATGATTTTGTCATTTTCTAGGAAACTGTCAGTCAACTAGAATACTGTGAAGGTGTATAGTTATTTTGAGTTGAATAGTTCTGTTTTGAATGCTATATTTTCAAATCTTAAACAATTTCTTATGGATATTTCTTTACTCAAATGTATTTTTTGGAGTTCTTTCACAAAAGGTACCAATTAGAGGAAAATTTAGGAGAATTATATATTCTCTGCCAGTATGATAACTATGGTTTGAAGTGCTCCTTTGTATTGAAAAATGCTTAACATATTAAAGACTATTCTAACTAATGTCTGAAAAGCTATCAAAGGTGAGATTGAAAGAAAAAATTAACTGATATTTTTATGGACTCAGGGTTAGGGACTATTAAATAAAGAAGGTTTGAGAACTTAAAATAGTATTGTCTGAAAAAAGCTATCAAAGATGAGATTGAAAGAAAAAAATTAACATATTTTTATGGACTCAGTGTTAGGGACTATTAAATAAAGAAGGTTTGAGAACTTAAAATAGCAATCTCATTTATTTTTATATACTACTCATCTGATAATTTCAGAAATTAGAAAAATAAAGTCTTAAAAGTATAAAAGTCTATCTCTAAACAAATTTCTTTTCATTTCCACATGAAGTATCTGCAAATCATGAGTCACTTTTTTGGGAGATGATTTTTTAAAATGGGAATGGGTTCTGGGAATAGAAAAAGAACATAAAACAAGTAGCACAGCAGGAATAGAAATTTTTGCAGACTTGGGAGAAAGGAAGAAAGTCAAAATGAATATGAGTGCCACAATCCTATGCCTGTTTAGGAAGTGAACTAAAATATACCATACAAAAAAGTAACAAGTCAAATTCTATGCAAATCTGTTTGTTTGGGTTGGGATAAGTTCGTAGACGTCTCAAGAAATAGCAAATGGGCTTTTGTATAAATAGTTTAAATGAAAACCTTAATGATGAGGATACTGCAAACATAGTAAAAACCATATTAGCCTTTTCTTTTTTTCCCCAAGTTTTTATTTAAATTCCAATTAGTTAGCATACAGTGTATTATTAGTTTCAGGTGTAGCATTTAGTGATTCATCACTTACATACAGTGTGCAGTGCTCATTACAACAGGTGCCCTCCTTAATCCCCATCACCCATTTAACTCATCCCTACCCACCTCCTCTCCAGCAATCCTCAATTTGGTTGAGAGTCTGTTTTCTGGTTTGCCTTTCTCTTTTTTACCCTTTTACCTTTTTTTCTTAAATTCCACATATGAGTGAAGTCATATGATAGTTTGTCTTTCTGTAACTGACTTATTTTACTTAGCATAATACTCTCTCGCTCCATCCAAGTCATTGCATGTGACAAGATTTCATCTTTTTTATGGGTGAGCAATATTTCATTGTATACACACACCATTTTATCCATTTATCTGTCCATGGGCATTTGGGCTCTTTCCATAGTTTGGCTATTGTTGATAATGCTGCTGTAAAGAGGGTGCATGTGCTCTTTCGAATTATCATTTTTGTATCCTTTGGGTAAATACATAGTAGTGCCATTGCTGGATGTAGGGTAGTTCTATTTTTAACTTTTGAGGAGCCTTCATACTATTTTCCAGTGTGGCTGCTCCAGTTTGTGTTCCCACCAACAATGGAAGATGGTTCCCCTTTCTTGGCATCCTTGCCAACACCTGTTGTTTCCTGTGATGTTAATTTTAGCCATTGTGACTGATGTGAGGTGGTATCTTATTGTGATTGCTGTGGCCAGTGTCAAAGAGGTTACTGCCCGTGTTCTCCTCTAGGATTTTGATGGTTTCCTGGTTTGAAATATAATATACTATATTTAGTATACTAGCCTTTTTATTAATGGTCCAGATATTATGAGGAGTTGGAAACCTGCAACAAAGCAATATCTATTGATAAATATTGAATGTTAAGGAAGTTTTAAGAGCAACCATTGACAATTAGGCATTTTCAAAAATAACTGATTTAAGTTTCATACCATGCAAATTTTGGGATCTGTTATTTGAGAGAGAGGGAATGTGTATGTAATTAAAAAAAAACAACCTTAAAGATAGATATTTTAGACTTTCCTTGCAACCTGGGGCTCCCATTAGTGCTTTGCATTTAAATTTCAAAATTTTCAGCTAGGCCTTCAAACCAAGCTCTCATACTCTTAGAGTTGCAAAGAAACAACTATGTGGTATTATCTAATCAGTTGATTTTTGCACTGAATGAGAATTTGTACTTTCTATGCATTCTTATATATATTTAATATTTATGTTAATAAAATTATTAATCAAAATATATGTTATCTAGCTTAGCTAAAAAGCTTGTTGGAAAATAGCAAATAGGAATCTATAACAGTGCTAATCATTACATTCAGATGTTTGTTCAATTCAAACTGTATAAAGGTACATTATAATAAAATGTAAGTCAATTATTTTATTCATTTAAGCAATACCTGTCCTTAATTTTAGGAGTGAACATATAAATGTCCTATATTACCTTTACGTGTTATAGCCACACCTCTTGCCTCGCATCCATGTCCTGACACTTCCTGTTTTAAATACATAATTCCAAACTATTTTTATTTCTGATGTTAAAATGAGATGAAAATAACTCTGTGAACTCATAACTCATAAATGATTTCTAATGAGTACAATAATATTTTGGAACATGTATATGTGTATAAATTTTATAGTTACATATATATTATATATTTTATCCTGTAAAGAGTATATATATGTATATATATATCACACATACATATTGTCTAAAGGTAACCTAAAATATGTTAAAATTTTCAAGAGTTTATTTGAGTAAAATATTGATATGAATTGGGCAGTACCAAACTGCACGTGGAAGTTCTCCATTGGGTACTCCACCAATGGGAGCTAAGGGAAAAGTTTTTAGAGAAAAGACACAAAAGCAAAGCAAGGAAAGGATTTGTTTGGCTATAACTTAAGGAATTGTCTTATTTGAGAAAAGCTAGTTTGCTGTTTCAACTAGTTGTTCTTAAGTTTCATTATCTTGGATTCTGGTGTATTAACTCTGAATTAGTCTTTGGTTTATTTATTTATTTTGGTTTATTTATTTATTTAGGCTACTGAGGAATTAGAGCAACCTCACTTGTTTGATTACTTTAACGTATTCCATTATTTGTATAAAACATAATCTAGCACTTCCTAGTTCAGGAATGTTCAACATGATTATAATTTTTTGTTGTTAGAAGCATTACAATAAACAACCTAATGCATACATCTTAACTTTTTCCCAATACTTGTCCAAAAGGCTTTTTTAGATAAATTTCTGGTAGTAGAATTATATCAATGAGTTTATACTTGTGAACTTTACAAATATGTTTCCAAAAAGCAGTCAATCAAAATACAGCACCAGAATTATAATTTTATTCAGTCACTGCCAAAATGATATGTAAAAATCACAATTTACTGTTGTTGCAAGCTGGTATTTTCCATTTCATTATTGCTGATATTATTTCATATCTCTACTGGGCATTTATATTTCCTTTTGTAAATTATGTATATATGTCTTTGCCTACTTTTAAAATATTTCTCTTCTCATTTATATGGAATAGACATTTAAAAAGTAAAGGTATTAACTTTTTTATCATAAGTGTTTTATCAAATGCTTCTCAATTTGCCATTTATGTCTTTGTTTCCTGTGTTCGTGTGTGTGTGTGTGTGCTACGAGAAGCACTGGCTTGTATTTCCTTTGTTCTGTGTAAGTTTTTAGTGTTAATATACATACATCTTTCTTTACCTTTATGATATCAATTTTTGGTGTCCTGATAAAATAGCAATTCCACATTTAAGATTTTTAAAAGTCATATTTTGCATTTCTGTAGTGCTGGCATTTGGTTATTTCATATGTTGAAATAATTCATCATAAAATTATTTTTAAGTATTATGCAAACTTCATAGATTTTTTAAAAATGGAGAGCCATTTTTTCCCCTAATTTAAAAGCAGCTTTATAAGTAATCCAAAAATAACTAAAGGTTTTACCTAGCATAATTACAATGGAACATCACATTCAAGAGGAAGTGAGAGTAAATCAATTCTTCTCTGGATTTGACAATTGTCATTACAGAATATTCAACATGCAACCCAGAGCAGAGTACCACTTTTTGAAAGCCCCTTGTTGTTTTTTCCTCTCACTATCCATATTTCATCCATTCTCCAAGCTGTGTCATTTTTGTATACTTGGGACAAGTTATACAGTGATTTGCTAATAATTAATTTAGATGTTTCTGACATAATTTATTGCCTATGAAAATCATATTGCCTTCAGTAATAGAATACATTTTAAAATAATGACATAAAACAAATAACAGCATAATCCATTAATTTCCCAATTACTGGTAGACTAGATTACCTTTTTGAAAATATTTACTTATTTTACAGAGAGAGAGAGAGAGAGAGAGAGAGCACAAGCAAGGGTAGCGGCAGGCAGAGGGAGAGGGAGAAGCAGACTCCCTGCTGAGCAGAGGACCTGCTGTGGGGCTGGATTCCAGGACCCTGGGATCATGACCTGAGCTAAAGGCAGACACTTAACTGACTGAGCCACCCAGGTGCCCCTAGATTAGTTTTTTTAATTGTACATTGACACACAGTGCTACCTATAGATTCAACAAGTCTGTACATTATGCTATGCTGACCACATATGTAGCTACCATCTGTCGCCACACAATGATTTTATAATACCATTGGCCATACTCCTTATGCTGTACTGTTCATTCTCATGACGTATTCATTCCATAACTGGAAGCCTGTACCTTCCTTCCCCTTACCCATTTTGCCCATTCTCCTGCCCTTTGGCAGTATCCGTTTGTTCTCTATATTTCTGGGTCTGTTTCTGCTTTTTTGTTGTTTGCTTATTCTTTTTTTTTTTTGATTCCACATATAAGTGAAATCATACAGTGTTTGTTCTCCTCTGATTCATTTTACTTAGCATAATACCCTTTAGGTCCATCCATGTTATTGCAAATGATAAATCTTATCCCTTTTTATTATCAGAGTAATATTCCATTATATATGTGTACACACACACACACATGTGCGCGCACACATGCACTCTACATCTTTATGCATTCATCTGTCCCTGGACACTTGGGCTGCTTCCATATATTGGCTTTTATAAATAATGCTGCAATAAACATAGGGGTACATAGTATTTATGGTATGTTATATTACTTAGAATGTAACTTTATGAAGCATATTCTTAATCTTGATTTTTGTATAGGTAAAGGAAAAGTCTCCAACCTAATTCAGTTAATAATGGGATAAATGAATGAATGATAAGACATGTTTTGTTACTTCAAATCAAAATTTATTTTATTAATGTTTGTCTTGTTAAACTTATATATATATTTAGACTATGTATTTGCATTTTTTTAAAAGATTTTATTTATTTACTTGACAGACAGAGATCACAAGTAGGCAGAGAGGCAAGCAGAGAGACAGGGGGAAGCAGGCTCCCTGCTGAGCAGAACCCTATGTGGGGCTCCATCCCAGGACCTTGGGATCATGACCTGAGCAGAAGGCAGAGGCTTTAACCCACTGAGCCACCCAGGCGCCCCTGTAGTATATTTTTAAAACTTTTAAAGGGTGATGTCACTGTGAGTAAAACAATAAAAGTAATGTCTTAGAAATGTTTATTATCTATTTTCTTTTTATTACTTGGTTTTATGTACTATAAAACTTCTATATCTTCATAGTCTTTTAAATTATATTTGTGAAAGCTCCCTAGATTAAATCCCACTGTCTTTTTAAAAATGATATTAAGTCAGGTTGTTTTCTGCTTCTAAATGAATGTTTACAGGCATCTTATTATTTTTACTTATCTTAAACTTTTGTTGGTTTAAATCTTCAGATAGGTTTTCTAGTTATCCATTCAGTGACTGATATGGGTTATATATGACTCCAGATCTGTTTTACTCAAATCTAAAACTTCTCTGTAGGTGTGACAAAAATCCTGACAAAGATGACAGATTTTTTTCTGACAAACATGAGATCAAATTAATTCATTAAATGCATACATATAGAATGTATAAGAGAATTATTTTAAGATTCCCACATGTGAAAACTGACCAATAAATGTGAAAATGAGATGTTCATTCAAATACTCCAATTTATTACAACCTTAATTAAAAAAAAAACTTTAAAACTTCCCATAAGATCTGTGTTCTGCTTTCTTGTTACTATATAACAAACGACTTCTGAAAAAATTTTAGAAATTGAATAAAATAGGAGTTAAAAAAAGAACAACAAGACTCTTAGGTTGAGAGTTATTTCCAAGTGACTGAGAACTTTATTATCTTAGAAAGCAAAAAATAAATTAAAAAAAAATAAATATAAATCTAAATTCAGAACTGAAATTTAGTCATTTAACTGAGAAAATACACTAACATATATTATATAGCTTTTAGCCACCAAAGAAAACCAGCAGGAATCACTATTGTCAGTATCAGAAGGAAATACTAACATAGCACTCTATTATAGCAATATTTAAATTTTACATGTAATTGTTTTTATATTAAAAAATGCTTGAAGGCCAAGTTTTTAGCTTGTGATTTTGGTTTTCTTATATATATATATATATATGTACATATATAATCAGTATCATTTCTAAACTTACTCAATTATATGTGACTACAGGTTCCCATATTTAGAATGAATTTGTGATACATTAATCTGTTGCCTGCATTATAAATATCTAAACAGGAAGTTTTTAAAAATGCTGATTTCTGCTCATCTTATTTCTAGCCTACATAAGTCACTGTGATGGTTAGTTTTATGTGTCAACTTGAGTGGGCTAATGGATGCCCAGGTAACTGGATAACATTATTTCTAGGTATGTCCACAAGAATGTTTCTGGAAGACGTTAGCATTCATATCAGTAGACTGAGCAAAGAAGATATGCTCTCACCAGTGTAGGTGGACATCATTCTGTTTAGGACCTAGAACAAAAGGTGAAGGAAGGGCCATTTTATTCTCTCTTCTTGAGCTAGGGCTTTTATCCCCTTCTGTCCTTGGGAATCAGAGCTACTGGTTCTTAGCTTTTCGGACTCCAGGATTTACACTAGCAGTGTCCTACCCTGCCCCGCAAGTTCTCAGGCCTTCAACCTCAGACTGAATTATCCCACCAACTTTCCTGGTTCTCCAGCTTATAGAAAGCATATTATGGCGTATCTCAGACCCCATAATTGTTTGAGCCAGATTCCATAATAAACCTCCTCTTCTATATCTATATTTATATCTGTACCTATCTGTATCATCTATATCTTTATCTAGATGTATCCTATTGGTTCTCCTCTGAGAAATCCTGACACAGATACCAATTGGCTATTGAATCATATGAATGGTTTGATCAGTAGCATAGACTTTCATACCTGTAATATGCCCATGTCTGAGAAATGCATCATATTAAGTTCATAATAAACACTGGCAAATATAGAGTAGGATTTATATGTAGTCTCTTTGCAGTGGAAGATTTCTTGTTTGTTTCTATTCATTGTTATCACTTCTAGTAATAATTTATTTCTATAACTATCTCAATAATTCATTCAAAAACCCTTATCTTTTCTCAGTCTGGGTCACAATTGGATTCTTTATTCATGTTTATAGCAGATTGCCAATGTTGGAATGAGTCTTGCTTAGGTGGTTCCAGATGGTTAATTCATTTACTTCTGTAAAATGTTGTGACAATTCTGTGAGATATATTTTTTCTGAGTCTCAGTTCGTAAATGTGAAGGAAAGAGACATTAGACCTTAGAGGAATGCTAGATCAAAAACAAACATACAAATAAAAAATACCAAATAAAGGAAGGTTCCAGAGACTCACATTAGGATTCAGCACATTCACAGTGAGGAGTGGAGGCAGGAATTGTATATTTTCCACACATTTACAACCTATCTTTGTGCAATCTGGTTTTCTTCATTAAAATGGCAAGTTTCTTATTTCAGTATTTCCAGAATAATATTTTGTACCAAGAAAGTGTTCAGTAAGTATTAGCATGGATTATAGATCACAGAGTTTTATTCTGATAGGATCCTCAGCAAACATTGAAGCCAATTTCTTTAACTATATTAATAAGGGAATTGGACTCAGATGGGTGAAATTGTTTCCTAAGGAAATCAATGTCATAGTGTCACTGTTAAAGTATTACCTATGTTTCTCAGCTGCTAGCAAGTATATATTACTAGTCATATATGTATGTTATGAAGAATGAATGTATAAGAATAATCCAAATAATTATTAATTATACATAGTTAATGAGAAAATAAGTTTAACAGAATTAAAAATAAATGATATATTTTTTAAAGATTTTATTTATTTATTTAAAAGAGAGAGAGATCACAAGTAGGCAGAGAGGCAGGCAGAGAGAGAGGAGGAAGCGGGCTCCCCACCGAGCAGAGAGCCCAATGCAGGGCTTGATCCCAGGACCCGAGCTGAAGGCAGAGGCCTAACTCCCTGAGCCACGCAGGTAACCCATAAATAAAATGATATTTCAAAGGAAAAGAGACTTCTATTTGTGTTTCAGGCTTCTTTGGAATATAACATCCTAAAAGGATGGGCAGTGAATCCAATGGGTTGTTTTCTTAATTACATAATGGTATTATGGTAACACTGTCAAAGGACTAGTTTCATCCTTCAGACATATGTGTTAATTTAGTTCCATACTAAATATCTGTGGAATGATTAAGATATTCTGCTGGCAATCCCTATCAAAATCCCACCCATTTTTTTTCAAAGAAATGGAACAAATAATCTTAAAATTTATATGGAATCAGAAAAGACCTCGAATAGCCAAAGGAATATTGAAAAAGAAAGCCAAAGTTGGTGGCATCACGATTCCGGACTTCAAGCTCTATTACAAAGCTGTCATCATCAAGACAGTATGGTACTGGTACAAAAACAGACACATAGATCAATGGAACAGAATAGAGA
>PISX010011903.1:46851-63008 GCA_004024625.1 Mellivora capensis | reverse complement strand
ACATTTTTCCATTTCTTTGTGTCTTCCTCAATTTCTTTCATGAGTACTTTATAGTTTTCTGAGTATAGATTTTTAGCCTCTTTGGTTAGGTTTATTCCTAGGTATCTTATAGTTTTGGGTGCAACTGTAAATGGGATTGACTCCTTAATTTCTCTTTCTTCTGTCTTGTTGTTGGTGTAGAGAAATGCAACTGATTTCTTTGCACCCTCAATATTCTTTTAAGTGATACCCATATTGGTACATTTTGATGTACATATTGATGTACATTCCTTTAGTTCACTCCTCCTGATTGCAATATAGTCTATTATTCAAATATACCCCAGGGTATTATCCACTCATCTGTTGATGGACATTTTCTTGGTTTTCACTATCTTGCAATTCCAAACAAAGCTGCTGGGAGCATTCTAGTAGACATTTCATGGTACACATTCAGAGGAGTGTCTGCTACCTACCTTGGAGTGGAATTACTGGACATGTTCATCTTCAACCTTAATTGGTCTTGGCGTATTGCCGTCAGTCTGATGGCTGTGATGTGGAATTGCGTTGTTGGTTTCAGAAGTATAGTGGTTTCTTTCTTCCCTTCTGTTTCCTATGCATTTGAAGCTCTCCAGTTCCTTCAATTTATTCCATTTTCTAGATTGGAAAGTCATTTTCTTTCCCTCATCATGAAAAATTGTAATGCTTATTATGAGTCTCTTCATCTTGATAGGTCTTATTTAAGTTAGCCTGCTTTTTCCTTCAAAATATATTTAATTATTTATTGGACAAAGTGAAATGAAAATGGGAGAAAAGAAATAAGCGTACTCATCACTTTCTCTCCACACTGTTGAGATAAAGTAATTTTTCTTGATAATTTCTTGCTCACTTGACAAAATGTACAGTGTGATCAGAATTTGTGTATCTTGTATGGAGAGTGGGATAAATATATCCCTCTTTCTCTCAAGGGATAAATTCCAAAATCAGAAGGTGTAAGAATAGCATTGATAACCAATTAGTTTAATTAGTATTTGGCAACTCCATTTAGCAGAATCCTTAGACTTGCACCTGGAGTGCAGAGACAACACTACTGAATGATGACACTTTAGCATCCAAAAGCACCACTCTATTTTTACACAGTGTCTACCTAAGAGATTCAGCTGCACTTGGATATGCTTATAGCAAGCTCCCTGAGGACTTTCCCTGTGTTTGGGGAAAGAAGTAAGGTCAATCAAAATTTACACCCTATTGTCCTAGGAAAATGTAAAGGCAACCCAATAAACAAACATAAGATCATATTTCCATTTTGGTTAAGGACAGGGGAACATTTAATCCTGAGGAGAGTGAGAGAGAGACAAGAGGAAATTAAAGACAAGCTAATTGAAACTGTGCTGTTTTCTTTTGGTTTGCTTTGCAAAATCCAGATGGGAAAGGACTAAGCATTTACTTCTCTTGCTTTCCACTTACCTTTTAAGTGTCTTAGCATCAAGAGAAACACCCACCCTGAAATTGTATTTTCTTTACCCAAAGAATGTGGCATGAGAATTTTGTATGAGAGGGTGGAGGGGCAGGGTAAACTTTGTGGGCATAAAGAAGCATTCAAAATAAAAATCATGATAAAAAGGATAATTTCTAAGACTTGAGACACAAGTCTGATGGGAGAGAATTATTTACGTCAGTTATAGGTTCCTAGAGAGTTGACCCACACCATTTATCCTTTTGTTTATCGATTAGGCTATTTAGAAATGTTAGAAATGGTTGTCAAGTTTATCAAACAGTTCCTTCTACTGCTTCCTCTAGTCTCAAGATGACAGCTAGACTCCTCTGGCATGCACAGTAAAGGTCAGTTCTGGTAATGTTCCATTAGAACAAGACTACACAAGTTTCTACACATAAGAGGTAATAGGGAAGTTTTGGGGAGTTTCTTTCTTTCTTTCTTTCTTTTTAAGATTCTAAGCAATCTCTACACCAAATGAACTCACAATCCCGAGATCTAGAGTTGCACATTCCACCAAATGAGCCTGCCAGGAGCCTATAGGAGTTTACTTCTAACTTCATACCTTTTTATTATTAAAGGTTAATAAGACCTGAAGACTGGTCAGAAGTAATGAGCTATTCTCTTGTGTTATTTTTGAAAAGGAAAACTTCCCCTACTTATCTTGATTACAATAGTAATTTGTTCATCAAGTATATCTTGAAGCCGGACACTTTCTTCTCTTAAATATCAGTGCTCTCTCCCCTCTGGGTCCTGCAGGGGTTCACAGCCAGCACTCCCACTGCCAGGTTCTTGGCCCTGCTTTCTAACACTGACTTCCCCGTGGGTCCCTTCAGCTAAACTGCAGCCTCCTTACCGATCTCTGTCATTCCTGTCTCCAATACCAGAAACCTCTGTGCTGCTAAGTGCCACTACCACCTCACCCTTTTCCGGCTACGAGAACCCTTCCAGCTGCTGGTTCAGTGACCTTAACCTGGGACAGCCAGTGTGTTCAGGCGGAGGCAAGTACATCCTGACTACACGATCCATTTTCTGATGTAATGACCTCATTTCTATTATCCCAGAGGACTGCAACAGGTGTACTTTTTGTCTACTAGTGCCACAGACAACAGTGTGTTGCTGTACTAACATGCCTGGCTAAATCTGGACATGGTCCTGAGAAGCTTATTAGGTAGACAGAGGAACTAATCGGGTTTCTGTAGATGTTCACACACATAACACACCACCCTTACACAAGCAGTTGGCTTTAACTAGGGGAAAGTTAAATTTGGATTCAAAACATTGAACTAGGGCTTCATGAATTTTTTTTTTTCTACTCTACCCTGAACTTAAGTAGAGAATAGGTCAACCAGGTAGTGGTCTGGCTTCCCAGAACAAGGTTATAATCTTAATCAAAATTGGGTTGATGAGGTACGAAAGAAGTCAAATCTCTGAGAGCTCTTAAGCATTCTGTAAACATTTTTAAAACGGTATTTACTTACGGGGTAGTTGTATATAACTTACCCTATTCTAGTCCTTCCAAACCTCTTATGTAGCATGCCGGCATTAGAATACTGACAGTAATTAAAATGGAATGTTGGAAGAAAAGCCCTCCAAGACCCCACCCTCAAACTAAAAAGCAGCACCCTGATCTTTGTCCACGTTTCACTAGCTAGGTACGTGTTCTGCCTCAGACCTCTGTCATGCTCCTTCTGGGATTTGGAGACTTTTGCTTAAATCTTCCACTCACCTAATTAGTCTTTTGGGAGAAAGACGGATGAAAGAAAGGGGAGGCAGGAAAGAAAATGATGCTTCATAGGGCTGGTTAGACCACAGAATGTAGCTTATCTACTGAGGAATTAGTGACATGAAAATCATCACACAGAAGAACTGAGCTCTGTGAATTTGGAGGTTCTATCTTCATTTGGGTAAGTCATTCAACTAGTCCTATTTCCCTCCTTAACTAAGGCAAATTAAAAAAAGGAAATGCAAAGTTGGGTCATCTTCCCAAACGGCTTCAGAAAAAATTGCCCTCAAAAGGGGCCCCCCAAAGGAAGAAATATGCTGGGGGTATATAAGGGATTGATAGATGAAGTGTGAGAAATTTCTCTCTTGCCACCTGATCCCAGTTGGAAATTCACTGGCTAACTGGGCTGCTGACTGAACAAAACAGAGGATAATAGCCTCTGGCTGAAGATTTTATAATTGAAGCTGAGGCAGAGTGGGCCATGTGCGTGTTTAGAACAGTGATTGCATTGTGAATAACAACACAAGTCCCACTTGTCAGTCACACAAATGTTTAAGACCATAGAAAGGCATCTGATTTGGGACAGGGATGACAAAATGGATCTTTTGGTTTTCCCCCACTTAGCCCTGAATACAAAGGACTGATGACTGCTTTGTTCTGGGATAGAGTCTTACATTCCTTGTGGGACCTATCCAATCACTAATAGAGAAAGAAAATTCCTGTCTGGAATCACTCCTACCACTTTCCCAAAGAAATAAACTTTAGTTCTCATCACCCGATGGGGAAAAGAAAGCAATATAAACGATATCACACCAGATTTTTTTTTTTTTTTGCTTTGTTTCCTAATCATCACTTTTCCTCATTTACCTTTAGTTACTGCTTCAATGGTTAAACAACTGTAGTAAACAGTATTAAGAGACATGGCTCTAATTTGATAATACTTATCAATACTTAAAATGCTTCTACACTTTGAACCAGGAACTACACTTTTAAGAATTTATTTAACAGATAAACTGATAGCTGCGGCAAACGATATATTTGAAAAGATAATCTTGGCATCATTGTTTGTAATGTCTGAAGAGTGAAAATGTCCTAAAAGCTCAACAACAGGAAATTGATTAATTATAGTACATTTACACAAGGAAATGGGCTATAAAAGTTGTCATGAAACTTGGAATGCTGAAGTTTTTTTGTCTTGCATTGATCTGCTTAAATTAATTGCTATCCCTAGTTAGAGAAGTTATAAATAATGGGCAATAAGGGATTGAAGAGTCGGGTGCTTTTCCTTCACCTCTTATCAGCAGTAATGGAAATGAAGGAATCTTGACTCATTCTGCAACATCTCTAAACAACTCAATGGTCATCTTAGTTAACAGTGGGTTTCTGGATTTATAGGATGTACCAGGGCCTCTTGGGTACATTATACTTATCAGGTCACGAGGAGTCCCATATCAGTCCTCTAAGGGCTAGAGGTTTATAACCACTTTTTTTTTCTTTTTTTCTTTTTAAGTAGGCTCCATGCCCAGCAGAGAGCCCAGCATGGGGCTTGAACTCACAACACTGACATCAAGACTTAAGTTGAGATCAACAGTCAGATGCTTAACGGAGTGAGCCACCCAGGCACCCTGGTTTATAACCATTTGATCACAACACAGATACGGTTAAAGTATTTTCCTCTCTTACTTGTAAATCCTTTAATCACAGGGCCTAAGAAACTCCTTGATGTAACAGAGATGGAAGAGCACCATTTAGTTCCACTGTTGATAGGCTGAAAAGAGAAAATTAAGCATTTTGTTAGAAATAAGTCTGTGTTGGGGAGCTCAGGTGGCTCGGTTGGGTGTTTGCCTTCAGCTCAGGTCATGATCTTGGGGTCCTGAGTTCAAGCCCCCCGTCGGGCTTCCTGCTCAGTGGGGAGTCTGCTTTTCCTTCCATTCCCTCTGCCCCTCCCCACTCCTCATTCTAATAAATAGATACAATTAAAAAAAAAAAGAAATGTCTATGGTGGCAGATGGCATGATAATCATAAAATTTGATGACACAAAATTTAAATTGCACAATGGAGTCAATCAGTGTTGAGAAAAACAATAGAAAGGCTTTTTTTTTTTTTAAGATTTTATTTATTTATTTGACAGAGATCACAAGTAGGCAGAGAGGCAGGCAGAGAGAGAGGAAGGGAAGCAGGCTCCCTGCTGAGCAGAAAGGCCAAAGCGAGGGGTCGATCCCAGGATCCTGAGATCATGACCCAAGCCGAAGGCAGAGGCTTTAACCCACTGAGCCACCCAGGCGCCCCTAGAAAGGCTTTTCATACATAACTTTTTTCTCTAATTTTTTTTCAATGTATTATAAACTTATTTGTCTTCCCCACTACATTTAAGCAACTTGAGATCAGAGTTTCTGGTCATTTTTTTGTTTCTCAGTAGTCAAGAACCATGCCTGATACATAATGGCACTTTACAGTTTCCAAAATGAATTAAAAAACAAAAGTTTTAAAGCAAATGGTTTAAGATGATCCTCAAATTTTTCTGATTAATGCTATGGATCATTTTCCCAGAAAAATACACATATCCATGTACAAAAAAATTTCAATATAATTTCTGGGCAATTATGGATGTTTGCTTTCTCACTTTTCATAGATCTTTTTTTTTTTTTTAAAGATTTTTATTTATTTATTTGACAGAGAGAGAGATCACAAGTAGGCAGAGAGGCAGGCAGAGAGAGAGAGAGGGAGAAGCAGGCTCCCTGCTGAGCAGAGAGCCCGATGCGGGGCTTGGTCCCAGGACCCTGGGACCATGACCTGAGCCGAAAGCAGAGGCTTTAACTCACTGAGCCACCCAGGCGCCCCATCTTTTCATAGATCTTCTAGGGAACCAGAGAGTCTAGATTCAGAAATTGCTAGGTTTAGAGTACATAATCACAGAGAGATGTGGAGGAATCTTTAGAAATATTTCCTATTCCCCAATTTTTCTTTTACAAAAAGCATGTTTCGGGGGCATCTGGGTGGCTCAGTCAGTTAAGCCTCTGCCTTCAGCTCAGGTCATGGTCCCGGGGTCCTGGCATTGAGTCCTGTGTCAGACTCCCTGCTCAGTGGGGAGTCTGCTTCTCCCTCTGCCCCTCTGCCTGGCTTGTGCTCGCTCGCTCTCTCAAATAAAGAAAATCTTAAAAATAAATAAAATGTGATTAAAACAAAACAAAACCCCCAAAAAGCATGTTTCTTCCATCTACTTCTTAGAGAAACTCTTTTAGTCCCTAAGGAAAATGGCCTCTTCATATGAAAGGTGTAAAAAAGTTTTATTTACATTTTACAGTCACCTATAGATATTGTGCAGTTATTGTAGTAACATGCAGCCTTATAGCAAAAAACAATTTTAATTTTTTTAAGATTTTATTTATTTATTTGACAGACAGAGATCACAAGTAGGCAGAGAGGCAGGCAGAGAGAGAGGAAGGGAAGCAGGCTCCCCACTGAGCAGAGAGCCCGATGTGGGGCTCGATTCCAGGACCCTGGGATCATGACCTAATCCGAAGGCAGAGGCTTTAACCCACTGAGCCACCCAGGCGCCCCGCTAAAAACAATTTTAATGAAGGTATTTTTTTTTAAGGAAGATTCACTTATTTTAAAGAGAGTGAGAGTGCAGGGGGAGGAGCAGGAGAGGGAAAGAGTCCTCAAGCAGACTCCCTGCTGAGCGTGGAGCCTGATGCGGGGCTTGATCCCGGGACCCTGAGATCATGGCCTGAACCAAAATCAAGAGTTGGACGGTCAACTGAGCCATCTGGGTGGCCCAAGAAGGAATGTTTATTTAACAAATATTTAGGGACTATTCACTGTAAGTCAAGGACTGTGGAGGGCAGGGGCTAGAGACAATGACTCAAATCCCAATATGGTAGAGCATATGCATAATGAACTGGGTCCCTGAGTTAGATTTTTGCTTCTTTGTATGTGTGATGAAGGTAATGATGGGTGGAATGAGCAGAGAGCAATTATAAATTCTGTAAGGGAAGAAAATGCAATTACAAGAACCTTTGGTTTTATTATGGTCACATAACAACTGTTAGCTTCCCATCCTGTTACCAGATTCCCCACAGGGAGTCTGATAATAACCTCTGGTTAAGTACTGACTGCTTATGGACAAGGAATAAGACAACAGTTGAATTATAAATGCTTAAGCTCTATCTCTGTGGCATGAACAGCTGCATCTACGTGCCATTTCTAAGACCAAGCATGTCAACGTTTCTTTCTCTTCAGTGACATCTTTCTAATGATCTTATGTTTGTTGCATCTTAAACTCTGGGGTGACCTCAAAGCTGATCTGGTATGAATGTCTACTCAAAAGAGGAAGGCCCTCTGTAACATTCCAGGAAAACACGGGCTTTGTTTGACTCCCTTCTTAAATTTTATTTAATTTTTTTAAAAGACTCTTTTTTCATTTGAGAGAGACAGAGAGAGCACACAAGCAGGGGGGAGAGGTAGAGAGAGGGAGAAGCGGGCTGCCCACTGAGCCAGCTGGGAACCCGACGTGGGGCTCGATCCCAAGACCTGGAGATCATGACCTGAGCAGAAGGCAGACGCCTAACCATCTGAGCCACCCAGGCGCCCCTTTGTTTGAATTCTAATTAACAGCAGCATAATGTATTTGCAGTCACCATTAATTATTAGAAACCACTTCCTTATCTTGATCTAAAATCGCCTTATATTTTCCAACCATTTCTCTAAGCTTTGGCTTCTGGAGCATTGCAGAATTATCCTATTCTCTCTCCCATATCCTTAAATATTTGAACACAGCTATCATTTGTATTTCTGTTTCATCTCCAGGCTGAATGCATCATCTTCCCTTTCTTCAATGTATTCCTCTTGAGAAATATTTTCACAGACATCACCTTCCTGTTCCTATTCTTTCACACACTGTAATACTTGGCCAAAGTCCGCTTAAAATGTGACACCTAGAACAGAACATGATATTCTAGCTGACTGATCTTAGCACATCTGAGTCCAGAGGAATTCTTTTGATCTGGACACAGCCTTCCATCAGCACACTCTTTCAGGCTTTCATTCTTACCTTCTGTTCCCCTCCCAGGTGTGCTGTACTGTGGGCAAATAAATTTGGAATTTGGCCAAATAAAACTGTTGTGTCTTTTTTTCCCTGAGCACCACTACCAAGTCAAGTGTCCTTCCATTCACCTTGGCAATGGAATCTAATTTCATCTTAAATTTGCCTCAGCACTGAAATAATTTTAAATCTTAATATCATATTTAACTACTGCAGATCTCTTATCTGTAAATTTGATTAACACCTTTTATGGAATTTCTTGTATCTTCATTCAAACGGTTGGAGATTTCCTTCAGTTTAATGTGAACCATTATTTAAGTTTCCTTAGGCTGTCTTGATAGTTAGGAATCCACCTGGCTGATTACCCATTTTAGCCACAAAGATTTCAAAAGTGATGTCACGTATCTTGCTGGAATCAGTGAATGTGGTACCTTTAAAAAGGCCTAAGCCAAACTGTTTCTTCAACAACAAACGCTAGGGACATTTTATCACTGCAGTGCAATTTTAGGTGAGCCTCCAAGCTCTATGAAATAAGCAGCCAGAATGGGTGCCAGGTCACGCGGGCAGAAACAAGAGAGCCTGTGTCATAGTCAAACCATTTCTCTTTTCTTGTACATACACAGTGGACCAGATGCACTGGACCTATACTTTGTTAGGAAAGGGAACAACGAGGTAAATTCAAATAAAAACTCAGTAATCACTCACTGGAGAGGGTTACGTAAGGGGTTCTTTTCACTACCCCAATTTTCAAGATTTTTTTTTTTTCAAAGAAAATCTGAAGTATCTTATTGTGGGTGTGTCAGAAAAGGCTACATTGATCTGGTATTTAGATTTGATAAGCTTTACCCTTTGCCTTTGCTACAACTGGTACTTAGGCAGATCTGTTTCCCATGTAAATTTCTCCATTAATGACAAATGAAAAAGTAAAACTTTGGACATTGACTGTTTTTCAAAGAAAATGAAAGCATATGTTTTTTGTGTGGGTTTTTTTTCTTTTATTCTCACCAAACATTCATGAGAGAAGGCATATTCAGTTTTGAGGGGCTATCCAATTTCAGATGGGAGACACATAACTGTAATACTGTGTTGAGAGAAGGAAGAAGCCTTGGTTGTTGCATCTATTCAGATGAAATAGGGTTTCTCTTTTAACACTTTTAGGGGCTCAGTTAACCATGCCTAAACTCAATTTGGGGGATTAGTATTTTAATTCAAATCCCTCTGAGCATGAAAAATTCTTCTTGTGCATGACAGTGAAGGAAAAAATGAAATGTGGTCATAAACCAGATGATCCACTGAGGAGGCAGAATTGCTCTGTACATTAATTCATACACAAAGGCTAAAGGCAAAATGAAAAAGTAGAAAGTTAAGTCATCCCTACTAGTTAAGGAAAGTACAAGCACAAAATCATGTCAATTAAAAAATTACAAAAACTTTTTTCTCTATTTTGGCTCCTTCCACAATGCAGTTTGCCAATTCTACAGAGCTACAGATATTTACCTGTCATCCTATCCGCTGTAGAAAAGCAAGATTTTCACGTAAATAGCTCAGGTGATAACTCTCCAAGATAATTTTTCCTATTCATCTAGGTAACATGCAGCGTTCCTACTAAAGGGAACGAAGTCTATGTTAGGTGGCTTAATATCATGCCTTTTCCTTCTCTTCTCTGTATGAACCCAAAACAAACCCAAATCTCCTGGATCAACAATTAAGAGAGACTTTATTATATGTTGCTCAGTTTACAAATCCGAAGTGTGAGTTGGCCAATGACACTTTGTATAGTTTATCCACCATTCAGAATGCCTTACCAACACTCTATGCTCTGATCTGGGGGGCGGGGGGCGGGGAAGAAAGAAAGAAAGGAAGGAAGGAAGGATGGATAAATGGCCATATTCAAAGACTTTAAAAAATAAAGTTTTTGAATTTTGCTTAGTTTTGAATTATGCTAAAGAATAAGTATTTGAAATTACTGCAATGCTTTGGAAGATTTTAAATATCAGATGTGGATTTTAAATAAAAAGAACATCATAGCACTTTTGTTTTCTTATGCATTTCAGTTTTAACATTAAAGTATGAAAGAAATGGGAGCTCACTGTCACAGATAATAATCCACCTTTATTGTGTGCAGCCTTTTTCACACCAAGTATTAGTTTTTCCATGTGAAATAGGTTAAGATTTAAAATGATAAAATTATTGTTAATGAGATACACAGAAAGACAATAGAAAAAGCTGAAGAGAGTTTTTGTCTGAAACTGGAAAACAGAACAGTCTGGGGGAAAAACAAAAGATATGAGAAAAGTACCACAGGTTAAAGAAACTACTCTGGCAGAGAGAAGGGCCATGCGATTATCTCAGATGGACGGTAGGATTTCATGTGCACGTTTAACTCCTATGCTTGGCAAAAATAATCTTAGAATTTTCTTATGTGTTGTTACAGCTCTTAACTTTTCCCACTGTCTATAATTTTATTATGCAGCATAATTAATATATGTATATATGTTTTTATTTCACACAAAGTCATTTGTCTAATTGTACCTCACCAGCAAAATACCTCAGCTACACAGTGGAAAAGAACTGGAAGACCTATTAGAGTACATTCAAAGTTGGATTTTTTAATTAAAAATTTTTTTTTATTATCCTGTTTTGGTTTCCTTATTGAGTAGACTCCTAGGGAAAAGTAAGTACTGTGAGTTTACTGGTCTGCTATAGAAGTAGAATTTAGACTCATAAAAAAGAAAGTTAAAAAGAGATCCAAAGGTTCACTTAAAATAAAAATCAACAGACAAGACAGGCTCGGAAGAACCTCTTCCCTGTGGCTGAGTTTAAGAACACGTAATACTTTGGAGCAGCCATTCTCAAACACTTCTGTCCAGAACCCATTCCTCTTCTGCAGTTTCTGAGCTCTTTCAGTGCCACACCAGCTTGAGCTCTCTTCACTACACGGCCATTTGTGACATGTTTATCTGTCACTATAGATGGGATGGCAGTAAAGGAGGCAAAGTCCCTACCACTTATCTGAACATGAGAAGAGAAACATATCCTTGGACTTGCTTTAGAGCCCAAATGGCAAATATGCCAAAAGACTGACAATCTCATATGCTGAGGTGGAAATGAACCTCTAATACAAGACAGAAAATCCTCTAACACAAATACAAATATTGCAGAACAGTATACTTTAGGACAGTTCAGTTAAAACTCATACTTTTTTTTGGTATTTTCTGATAGGACTTTAGAAAAGGTAGCCCGCAATGGCAGAACATAATTTACGTATGGCAGAAAGGTGCAGAGCATAAGGCTTGAAATACAAAGATAAATGCATTACTGAGGCATATTCCCCTGGCTGTGAGGTATGTGGGCAAAGAGGTCACATTTTACCGTGAGTTAGAAGGTCAAAGGTGATGCAGGGCTCCAAGAAAATATTTACTAGAGGAATGTGATGATTCATTTATCAGTCCAGAAATCCCAAGTACAAAACTTTAAGATATAAGAAGGATCAAATTATATAATGTATATGATTCAATTTAAAAATTTTTAGCCCTCTTACATGATATTATCTAGATTACAATAGTAAAAAGTGAAATTACATTCATATGAAACTTTTATAAAAAGAAATCAAATCCATTTTTATGAAACTTTGTAGTACAGTTATTTTCTAATGGGTGTTTCCTTAGGTCATGGTATTTATAGTTCCATTTACATCTGCAAAATTTTTCAAAGCGAAAAACAAAAGGCAGTCAATAGAAATCTAAATTTTCATTTGCAAAACTCCCTTCAGTTTCCAGGCCAGTAACACATGGCGATGTCAACTTCTCCTCCAGACATGGACTGCTACCAAACATCCCCAGTTTAAGGAGAATGCAGGCCTCTACTCATTAGGAACGCTTTCTGGTTTGGCTCACGTTTCAAGAAATTCTGGAGCATGTCCATGCCGTCCAGAGATCCCCCAGGTTTCAGGATTAGGTTTCTGTATTTCATTCCAACCTAATAAAATAAAACATCATGCCTAATAATTCATTGTTAAAGCAATTTTCCAAATCCCTAGATGCAAAAGAGAAAGCGGTAAGAGTGAAGAAAAAAGGGCTTTACTCTGTCTGGATGTTCTCTTCTGCCTAGACTACATTTCTGTCGGACTTCCTCTGTTTGGTAGCTATGAGATCTGAAGCTTACAAACTCTGGTCTTCTACATTCCTCTTTATTACTGTCTTGTCTCCTTAGAGTCTCAACAGAGAGCAAACAGATAAACAAAAAATAGCCAAATGGAATGTATAACAGATTCCTATGTTAGCCCATCTCCAATGCGATTTCAAAAGGGTTAGCAAAGCGAGTGTTCAAACAGGGGGTCTGTGTACCTGGAAACAGGGGCACCACTCCTGCCAAATGTTTTGTGGGTTTTTTTTTTTTTTTTGAATTTTTTAACTTATTTATTTGTCAGAGAGAGAGGGAGAGAGAGAGAGTGATCACAGGCAGACAGAGTGGCAGGCAGAGGCAGAGGGAGAAGCAGGCTCCCTGCTGAGCAAGGAGCCCAATGAGGGACTCGATCCCAGGACGCTGGGATCATGACCTGAGCCGAAGGCAGCCGCTTAACCAACTGAGCCACCCAGGCGTCCCCTGCCAAATGTTTTTAAGAGGGGCTTACAGAAAACCTCTCATCTTGATGAACAGCAGTAGGACAACAGCACATGTCCCATGGTGTAGGGTAAGATACTTCTGTGGGCTCAGAGTTAGGAACAAGGACCTTTGTAAAGTTTTCTTTGGGGAGGAGGTCTGGAATTTTAAAACACATCACACAGTTACTCTGCTTTATTTACATAAATATATGAGCAAATAGAGTGAATAAAGACGACCGTAATTCAGAATCAGTATTATTCAATATTTTCACTTCCTTTTCATCATCCTTTTGGGGAAGGAGAGCAAGATAATTCAGTAAAGCCCAATTCTAAATATACATGTTAAATAAATACATCACAGAGTAACACTTTGAAATTATTTCAAATAATTTCATATCATTATATCATTTGCTCAATATGACTAATAGGGTTTTGTTTTTTTTTTTTAAGATTATTTTGGAGGGAGGGCTCTTGAGTGGCTCAGTGGGTTAAGCCTCTGCCTTCGGCCCAGGTTATGATCTCAGGGTCCTGGGATCGAGCCCCGAGCCCCGCACTGGGCTCTCTGCTCAGCAGGGAGCCTGCTTCCTCCCTCTCTGCCTGCCTCTCTGCCTACTTGTGATCTCTTTCTCTGTCAAATAAATAAAATCTTAAAAAAAAAAAAAAAAGAAAAGTTAAAAAAAAGGATTAGAGGGAGAGTCTGTGAGCAAGCAGGGAGCAGGGGAAAGGGAGAAAGAGAGAGAGAATCCTTAAGCAGATTCCCTGCTTTTTTTTTTTAAAGTAAAACAAATATCAACAAAACCCTGTAAAATGAATTTTAATAAAATATTTTAACCAGTATATCTACATTGTTTCAACATGTATCAATATATAAATTACTGATATTTAACTTTTTTGTTGTAAGTCATCAAAACCCAGTGTGTTTTTTACTTTTACACCCAATTCTTCAGTGGTACTAGCCACCTTTCAGGTGCTTGATAATGACAGGGGGCTATCACAGCGGACAGGTGGAGGGCCTGGAACACACAATGAATCTTAGAAGGGATTGTTGGGAAATATTCTAGTCTGGCACTGAAAAGGCATGCAGTAATCTTGTTGCTTTATTTATAAGCTCTGGATACATTTTCTTAAAAAGGGTAGGGCCCATGATCACTGGTATTTGCATTGCTGAAAACCCTGGTCATGAAGGCTTAGAGATCGATTTAATGGTTTTTTTGGGGAAAAAAAATGACGCATAGTTTCTTACTTGGTCTGCAGCAATTCCTGACTGTGACAACAGCAATCAAGAACCTAAAATGTGAGTGATGGCTACTCCCACCATAGACTTTATTTATTTATTTATTTATTTATTTATTTAAATTTATTTATTTGTCAGAGAGAGAGGGGGAGAGAGAGAGAGAGCACAGGCAGACAGAGTGGCAGGAAGAGGCAGAGGGAGAAGCAGGCTCCCTGCCGAGCAAGGAGCCCGATGTGAGACTGGATCCCAGGATGCTGGGATCATGACCTGAGCCGAAGGCAGCTGCTTAACCAACTGAGCCACCCAGGCATCCCCACCATAGACTTTATTATTCTAAGTAGCAACAGCTCAGGGCTGTTGAGCCCGAACAGTCTACCTCCCTTCCTTTTCTTTCATTGCCCAATGTGGTTACATCAGCAGGGGGACTGGGCAGGCTGGGGAAGAAAGACTGTTAGCAACAGAGGAAGAACTTAGAAAATGTGAATTAAATTCATCTGCAGAATCACAAAAATATCTTAATCCTTTTTAATGGAAAAAAATGTAAACATATACTAAGAGCAGAGACAGCAGGGTCATGAACCCCATGTACCCATCATCCAAACTCCCTAATTAGTATTTACCTGCAGAAATTCTTAATGCTCAAGATCTGAGACACTTTTACTTATTAAAAGACATATTTCATCTCACAAATATTATAGAAACGTCAGTGAAAATCTAGGTTAAGGTAAAAAATAAATCATCCACAATGCTGATATCTCACAAAACAGTCTCATTTGTACAGAGCCAAGAAGAGCAGGCTATTGAGGAGCCAGCCCGCACTGGGAAGAGGCGGCTCAGGGCTCCGCCCAACAGTCCGGCCGCCTCAGAGCAGGGCACTGTCCTGTCTTAGCCATGGTGCTTGGCTCAGCACAGCTCCCGTCCTAAGCGGCTGGCTTATGGCTCCAAACAAGGTGATTCAATTTCCTGAATTACAGGCCAATGGCCTTTTAATAGTTTCATTTCCTTCGCAATGAAGTTTGGAGAACAGTTTATTTTATTTTATTTTTTTTTTAATTTATTTATTTGTCAGAGAGAGAGGGAGAGAGCGAGCGAGCGAGCACAGGCAGACAGAGTGGCAGGCAGAGGCAGAGGGAGAAGCAGGCTCCCTGCCGAGCAAGGAGCCCGATGTGGGACTCGATCCCAGGACGCTGGGATCATGACCTGAGCCGAAGGCAGCCACTTAACCAACTGAGCCACCCAGGCGTCCCTGGAGAACAGTTTAAGAGTCATTTTGGTAACAGGATCTTTCTTTTCTTTAAAACAAAACAAAACAAAAAACCCCAACAACAACAAAGAAAGAAAAGTTAAGTGAATTTTCGTGTTTTTGGAAGGTACCGGTTTTCTGGGTGAGAGAACACCGTCTGGGAGACATATGCCACAGGTCGAAGGAGTCTTTGCCCTAAGTTGTTCTATTTTGTTTACATAATAAAGAAACTTGAACTGAGAGGAACCAGAGAGAGAAGTTCTAAGACAACCATGAAGATTTTTCATGTGGTAAAAAATCCCTCAGGACGATCTGCACATCGTAAGAGCTCCTATTAACTGTTCTATGAAGGGAAGTCACATTAGTCACCTGTGAGGTTTTAATCCTGGAAGATTAGAGTGTATCTCTTGCCAACTGTGCAAATCTTCTCTAACAGTGATGTTTTTCTAAAGCAAGGTCAGGAGTTTGGGCGTCAGGGCCAAATTCAAATCTTGGCTTCACCCTCAGCTCTGTGACCATGGGCCTTGGTTTCCTCACCTGTCAAGTAGAAATATGCCTCCCTCACTTAGCTGATGGGGAATTAGAGATGATTTCAGTATACTGCCCACTCCCTAGTGTAACACATGGCATCCAGGGGCACTCAGTAATCCTCAGTGTTCTCCCAGCCCTCCTCTCATTTTCGCCCCTATGTTCAGTGTCTGATGTACAGAGCAGGGACGCAGATACATTCCTGATTTGGCATCTCCTTAAAATTAGGTCTGTCTCCTAATAAAACTAAAAAAAAAAAAAAAAAAAAAAAAAAAAAAAAAAAAAAAAAAAAAAAAAAAAAAAAAA